>JADRCD010140898.1:2461-15872 GCA_019843815.1 Montemys delectorum | reverse complement strand
TTGGTATTATTACAAAATTGATAGAAGGGATTCAAGGCTCTGTGCCCTATACACTGAGTACCAGAAATAACAATTTTCATTAAGGTCCTTTCCTGGGTCTCAGATCTATACTTTTACTTCATTCAAAAGAGCAAAGTAAGAATTCATTTCTTGTTGAGTACTATATTTGTGATAGTAAATCAATGGTTTAAATACCATGACATAGTTTGTTGTTAGTGAACTGTATGATTGTGGTTGTTTTAAGCCCAAGCCAAAACAAACCACCCTATAGTTCTATCAACCTTAGAAAGTACTTAAACTAAAGACACAGTTTATAATTTTTTATCTTTATGCCTTTGCGAAATCTTTAGTTTATATTTCCTTGGTGTTTTGCATAGTTTAAGTATTAACAAACAAGATCCAAGATGTGTCTCTAGCAAAACACACAAAGAATTAAAACTGGAAGGCCAACATATGTGTTCATACTCTTGACAGGGCACATCGAAGTCTGGAAGAACTAAGCTTGAGGATTTAGCTCAGTAGGTAAGTGATTGCTTAACATTTATCACTGCAAAAACAAAAACAAACAAACAAACAAAAGCAGAATACAAAATCTTCTGTTGCCCCAATGGGCAACAGAACTATTTCTTCATTGGACAAAATTCTTCCAAATAAGCTAGTAGTGAAAATATCAAGTCTGGATCAATGAAGATCATGTAGCTTCTACGAAGGGAGGGGCTAATTATAAATTTTGATGTTGTTTAACAATGTAATCATGAATTTACTATCTCTTATTAAAATTGACTGCTCTCACTGAACACATTTTGTCTGTGCATAAATGACTATTCACTAAATAGAAGAAGCATCGTAATGTATGAGTCATGACTGCCTTTCTAGTCTTAAAATTAGTTACATATGAATCTAATTTTTTCTACTTTAACTAGAGTCAGAAATATAATAAATAAATAAACAAATAAACAAACAAAGTGCTGTCTGGACTTATTTCCTAGCTGTTAAATTAAATCTGTTTTGTATATGATGATCAATATTGCTAATAGCAGTGACACTAAGGGGATAAGAGATATTGTACTGAGTTGTTTTTTTTTTTAAATTGATCTCTGTTGTGAATAGCTGTTGCATGTGCAAAATCATCTATCTATGAGTGCAACCAGGCATCTAGTCCGTAGTTTCCAGACTGATAGACTCTTATTCACCGGCTTCACTTTCTCACTCTATAGTAATAGGCATCCAGGGCAATCCTGTATACTGTCCTTAGTACAGTAGCATTTGATTGACAGCACTGTTTTAGATTCTAAAAAGATGATGGGTCCATTAACTGTGGTTAGAAATATAGCTGGAGAAGGAGAAATTAGATCTGCCTTCCTTCTAAATGTTTTCAGAATATCACATCTATTATATGAAAGTAGGAGTGTTTTGGACAAATGAAAATTGGCATCTACTCTCATGATAGCATGGTTAAAAACTGACAGCAAGATTAATCACAAATGAACTTCCAACACCTAGAACGTGCAGTACCAATGAAAGTCTGAACCAGTTCTAAAGAGGAGGACTGACAACAACTGAATATACGCAGGTATTTGATTTACTGGTAATATCACTAAACTTAAGTAAGTTTTTTCCTTTTTCTTTTTCAGTTGTGGGCCATGGTAATCAATAAAAGTGCAGTTGGAATGTCTTGGATCTACCAAGCATTTTCTTCACCTTTACTAGTCCCTTCCCATAAACAGCTTTCCCATATTTGAGCAAGAAGAGCCCTTTAAGACTACTAATAATTTTGTATCAAGCCAGTAAGCCAGACCAAAAAAGAATGAAGTCATTAGGAATTGTAAACATGACTGAAATTATGGCTCAGTGGCAGGACATGCCCATCATATTCAGGGGCCACTGTAGGGCAGTTTGTTGAAAAGGTGCTCACCTGACAGCTGTGAGCTGGTCCTCAACTTCATACACACCCAGCTTTCGATACACGGCATGCAGGAATTTGTCACCTTGGAAAGCAGTGCCTCGACCATCTACCAAGGCAATGACTATCCCCTCCTTACTTGCAAGATAAGTTATCCAATTAACAGCAAATACAGACTTTACACTCTGGCTGCAGGGACCACCATACCTAAAGGTAAATAAAAATAATTTCTGAATTTTTAAAAATATAATCCAGTTTCCCACAGCAGCCTAGCAGTTCCCAGTCCCATTATGTGATAAACTTTTCAATATCAATAGCATTAGAGCTGGCTCTAAATCAAGAGGAGACCAGGCTTTTCCCAGAGGTTTGCTACAAGGAAGTTGTTTTGGGACACAGCCTCTCCTATTCCCCAAAACGGATACATCTAGGGTTGGCATTTCAAGGAATATGTGTGGGTTTTTCGTCATTTCTGCCACCTGCCACTTGCTAAAAGCAGACATAAGATATACTAAAAAAAAATGCATGGTGTTTTAAGCAAATTGTGTGTAGGTCAGCACTGATTTTGGGTGTGATTCCACTAAATGTATTCCATTCCTTTATTTCATTTCTAACTCAATTACATAAGATGTTAAGATGATTTGCACTGTTTTTTTTTTTTTTTTCTTTTTTGGCTGCAATCTCTCTATCTCAAAGGTATTCTGACACATTCGGCAATTTGCCATCCCAAGGAAATTCAGCACAGCAAATGCAGGCAAGTCCATCTCAAATCTCAAAACTTCCTCCATCTATTTTAAATAACCATATTTTATTTACTCTGATTAGTTGGAGGAATATATAAAAACAGCATCAATAGGAACTGTTACCAAGGAGAATGGTTCATTCTATTTCATAAATGTGTGTTTCATCCAACATATTTTCAGTAAATAGCTTTTACACTACACAAAATATCACATACACTTGAATTAGCAAAGGATACTTCTTTGATCTGTCAAACTGAGGGGGAAGAATCATCTTGTACCATAAAGCTTTGAAAAAAGAAAAAGGGAAAATAATTATTTCATCACACGTATATTATTTTTTAAACAGTATACACCATACAAGCAACCCAGTACATCATTAAGGATTAAGAACATATTTTCAATTGACTTTAATACATATTTCAGGTCTAATTTGCAAATGACTATAAACCCTCAAAATACCTGCTTGTTCTACAAGCATCTATTCTAAAATTAAAATTAGATAAACTCTTCTTGTCAGTGTAGAGAGGGAACTATGGAAAAATAGATGATCAACTGTATTTATAGTCATATTAAAATGTTTAACAAAACTAAATATTGTTAGGGAAAGGTTATTTTAAATGAGAGCTTATATCATATGACTTGGACTCTAGCATTTACTCAGTAATTTTTTTAAGCAAGAGGAAGTGCTCACTTTCACATCTGTAAGTGAGAAATTTTTAGAATATCTTACTCATTCCACCGTCTTTGAGCTTCTTAATCTCCACAGTAGGCAGCTGGATATTTCTCAGTGCATTTTCCAGTTCTTTGTTTTCTTCTAATACTTGTATTTCTTTAAAAAAAAATATAATGTTCATCTTCAGTTCATACTATTTACATAAATAACTTCTGTCATGAAATTCCTTTGGCTTGTATGGGTGACCCTGATGTGACTGAGTACGGGTTTGTTACGGTCCTTCACAGTGGCAGTTATGATGCAGTGGAGTTGCTAACATGTGAGGACATCACATCTGACCAGGATCTTCAAAGCCCAAAACACTTCCAGCATTTTAAGCAAAAGTATCAAAGCAACAATGTTCATTTGACCATCTTGTTCCCTATCTGACTGTAGTTTTCATTTTGAAGCTATGAGCCTGACTAGATGATATTTCTTTAAAAGTTGAGCAAAAGGAAGAAATACAGCCTCTGGATGGTTGACCATCTCTGTGAAAGGGTGACTGACGTAACTGCAAGCTTAATGTATTCACCAAGAAGAGTTAAATCTTGCTTCTGAGATTTTTATATTTATATCTTGACCTTTTCCTATTATATTTGATTAATATAGAAATGTATCTTTTTTGAAAACAAATTGCCATGTACACAATTTTTTCAAAAATCTTTCTCCCAAAGATGTTGTATATCTTCGTCAGAGAGCAACACACAGTATTGTGTCTTGTGCCTGAAAAACAATCTAAAAGCTGCTGTTGATAGTAAGGAGTAGCCACTCCTGCCTAGAATTTCAGTCCTTGGAGACTGAGAAGGAAGGATCTGGTGAGTTCAAGGCCAGCTTGGTTTACATAGTGAATTCAAGATTAGCCCAGTTGAAAGCCTAAGACCCTCCCTCCCTCAGAACAAAACAAAAGCGACTGTTCCTCCTTGAGCTCAGCTATATTTCACACTTTAGTGCTTCAAACAGAATAAATCAGTTGATCCTCTGAGTGTTATAGATTGGCAATACATGTAAATGGATTTATATTAAGAAAGCTCTTTAAAATAAGTTTTAATTTGATACTAGCATCTTCATGAAAAAAAATTAGTCTTTCATACAATATGTAGAGTTAGAATTTTTTCTGTGAAACAGAGAAGTAGATGACTTGTGAGATATGGTAATTGCTACAAAATAAATCCTGAACACTTTGTTTACATTCATTTTTGAAAAGCGGTCACTGAAGACAGTGAACTGGAGACTTATAACGACTCTGTTTGCCAAACCACTTCCCGTAGAGCTCTCTGTTTTCATATGTTCATGGCATTTTGCTCCAAAATGTGTTATATTTAATCTTAGCACACGTAGAAATGCTTTGGATATGATTTATATAAAAGACATAATAAGTTTCACATTAGCTTTGGGTAACCCATCAGAAAAGAAATACTTGTAGCCTACTACACATTAGAACTCACAAAAATTAAATGTACTCATTTAAGTGGATCCAACTATTGCCTCCCCTCATGTGGAGTCTGTATGTGGAGTTCACCCAGAAGTGAGCCATGTAGGAGGCCGGAATGGAGAGCAAGTGATGAACTCACGATTGCTATTCTTGTTATCTGACCACATAGACTGGAAATAGAAGGTGTTATCACACTGTCTGATTTTTAACTTTATTGCCATTCTCTTGCTAATTAATGAACCTTCAAATTTATGACTTAATGAAGTACCAGGTTTGGTTGAAAACCTAATCAATGCCACTGTAGTTAGAGTCATAGTCTTCTAAATAGTGAGCAAAAAGTTGTCCTACTTCTTAAAGCACAAATCGAATTTCCTGGGACCATGGCGAGAGTGAGAGGTGGCAACTGGACTTTTCTATGGGCTGTGCATTATGAGCTCTCACTTTGTAAGGGGTGGTGTAGTCCATTATGTACTTTCTTTCCTTTGCTCATCTCTCTATGCTCACTGCTCCCCTACTGAGGGTCTAGTATAGGATCCGGAGTCCATATTCCATAGGTTTGTACATACCTTATTATGATAAAGCTCAGTTGAACTCTAAAAGTGATAGATCTTATATTCAGTTTTTGTCTAAGTCATATTAAAGTGGTGTATTTCATATTAATTAAAATTTGTAAAGAATCTGTGGAGAAACTGATAAGTGAGGTCATTTGGTCACTTAGTTTAATGAGAACCTGCAATGCCCAAAGCAACTAAGCCTCAAATGAGCCCTCAATATTAAGTGCCAGCTCTTCTGGGTTTCCATAGTATCTGGTTCAAGTATAATCTGCTGTTTTCAAACAACTTTCTTCTTTGAATGGAAATGAAACCCACTGTTTTCTTTAGGGCTTTCAAACTTTCATGAAACCACCACAATGTCTTAATCTTTTCTGGTCACAGGAGGTTAATCACTTCATGTATTTATGAACCCTATCCCCTCCCACTTTTCAGGGATGTAGGTCTTGGAGCTTGTACAGTATAGGAAACCTATGGAGCCAAGACTAGATTCCAACTTCTGATGCCCTTTCTCCACCTCTCAGCATTGGAATTGTAGATGTGTGCCATGTTCTGCACCTAGAATTCTTCAATCTTTTTCAGCCTCATAATTTCTTCAGTAAACACTCAAGAAGTACTTATCATCTTACAAAACACTAACCATTCCCAGCTGGTAGCCAACCTTTCGTCTCTCTTCACAGTCATATGCACCAGAAGCACTGGTGGCTTTGTCAAAACAAACAAATAAATAAATAAATAACCTCCCGCTAATTTTCTAGGCAGGTCCTACCTTGCTTTAATCTTGTTACCCCAACCCCTGTTTTCTAGAACCTACTCTAAAAGGTAGTTGGGTCACTTTTTACTAATTTACCATCTCAGGACTTTCAAGGCCATTGATACCAAGTTGTCCATAAGCTAACAGAGTCTTCATGATAATTCTCAGTACAACAGCTATTTTGACATTCAGATTCCCAAATCAGGTCACTGTAGGCCAATTAGTTCCATCTGAATATCCTATCAGTATGTTAAACAAACTTCACCATCTCCTCAAAGTTATGTTCTCTATAGTGAGTACTTTGTGAGAAAAACAGCTAGTTCAATCTACTAACCAAGCCAGTTATTCGAACAGTATCAATTTCTTTTGTATTCAAGAATCTCAGGTTTGATGAGTACCATTAGGATACATTTCTTACCTGAAATAACCCAGATATGGGGCTTTCCCTGTATGTCTTCATGTTTCCTGTATTTCCTTTCTCTTAGCACTGCATTTCATTTTCTCATTGTTGCTTGCTCATACATTTGCATCAACCACTAATCTTTAAACTCTTTGTTGTTGTTGTTGTTGTTGTTTTGTTTGTTTGTTTGGTTGGTTGGTTTTTTTGAGACAGGGTTTCTCTGTGTATTCCTGGCTGTCCTGGAACTCACCCTGTAGACCAGGCTGGCCTCGAACTCAGAAATCTGCCTGCCTCTGCCTCCCAAGTGCTGGGATTAAAGGTGTGCGCCACCACTGCCCGGCTTTAAACTCTTTAAGGACAAGAATAAATGTCCAGTCTGGTCCCCATCATTTCTGAAAAATAGTACCAAAGTGGATGGCCTAATTTAGTAAATGCTCAAAAAAAAATTTGATGAATGAATATGGCTAGCACCAAATGAAAAAGACAGTGGGTTAAAAAAAAAAAAAAAAAAACTTAAAAAAAAACTCCATGTAATACACAGAATTTGATATAAAATAGCCGTTAGATTTTAATCAAAAATATAGATTACCAAGCACAGTTTAAAAATCTACCTGATTGAGGCTCTAAGAATCTATATTTGTGATGAGCATATGGTATGATTTGAATATGAATGTTTCTCATTCGGCTCCTGTTTTTGGATACTTGCTTTCCAGTTACTGGCACTCTTTTGGAGGGTTCTAGAACCTTTAGAAGGTAGAGGGTTCCTAGAAGTGAGTTAAGGTCTGAGAAGCTGGTCTACCTTGCCCCATTCTTGTATTCTTTTTGCTCCGTGCCTGCAGGCATAATGTGACCAGCTACCTTAAACTCCTGCAACCACGACTTCTGACCACAGCAACCCGGATACCCTCAAGGTGCCTTCTTCTCAGAGACTTGACTGACAGAATGAGAAAAATAACAAATACAGTGTAAACAACTACTGCTTCATTAGACAAGTTGGTGAATCTGTTCTCTAGAAGAATTTGAGTCATTTCTTGAATTAGAAAATATAAAAATATATGTGATGTGTATGGAGAGTGGTATAATAAAACTTCAAAAGCATCAAAAAGATTAGTATCTGCCTGGAATATAGCGAGAACATCAAGAAAAAAATGCTAGAATATAGAAATTCATGTTATGGGGGAAAGGAAGTTGAGTTATATTTTAGAGTGGTGATAAAAAGAACTTTAAATATCTATGGAGATTTCTATTAAAACAAAAATTCAGGACTTGAAAGTAGTATTGCTTTGGAATGTTCTCTCAATGTTGAATGTGTCTTATTAACAAATTTAACCTATTTTTCATCAACATTAGAATCAAAGTTAAAACAACTTCAAAATGAAACTAAATCCACTGTCCTACTTCAGAATATCTGTCCTGGCAGGAGCACCCGGCCTTCTCTTCATGATCTCATTTTCACCTATGCTCGATCCATTAAACTGACACAAAACTAATCCCTGAGTAGTGTCCTGACTCGTCCCACATCTCTCCTGTTCTCTAGCAACTCCAATCTGGTTGTGTTGTTTAATGACCAATCAGTGGATAAATGTGGAGCCAGCAGGAAAAACACTAGAAAATTAAATACTCAGATAACTTCGTGGAGAGCAAAAATGGCCATCACTGAACTGTGAACCGTTTTAAGCACCTTCGCAAATTCAAGGTAGAGGCGAGCTATGATGACAGCAGTCAAAAATGGAACGTATCCCCAAATTCCAGGGCTTTCACACATGGCAACAATGTGATATAGCTGTTAACACAAAGCAAAACAAACAAAAGAGCTGGCGTGATAATCACCCTCTGCTCTGAACTGAATTGGAAAAGTAAGAAGTGATGTCTAGAAATTTTTGCCAGAGTGGGGTGATAAAAAAAAAAAAAAAAGAAAGAAAGAAACCTCCTCCTGGAAAGGCAGGAATTCTTTTTTGAGGAGAAAGAAGATATACAAGTATGCTTTCTTTCTGATTCAAATCTTCTGTGGTGTTAGGAAGCCAGGGAAGAAGAAAGAATTGATCTGTATGGTGTGATCTCTATTATGTCATGGCCCCACTGCCAAGGAGTACTCAACTTCACGTGATCAGGTTTAAAGCAAACAATACTTCAATCTGTGGAATAATTAGCTGAGCTTTATGATAATAACACAGCACCGCAATTCACCTTGTCTAGGTTGGCTAACTATCTCTGCCCTCTGAACGGGCTCATGATAGAGAACTCAGGGTATCTTTAGATGCGAGAGAATACCTTGGTCTGTGCGTCCATCATGGAGGGTGGAAATGGGGAGGCCAGGGCCTGGGGGTATAACAGAAACAAAAGTGTGATTACTGTTAGAAATAACAGTTTACTGTCAGCCAGGGTTGTTTGTAGTATTTATGACTAGTGCCAAGACAAGTATATCTTTTAACTCTTTGCTGTCTTTATGTACTTCTTTTTTTTTTTTTTTTTTTTTTTTTTTTTTTTTTTTTTTTACCATAAAGAAGCAGATGTTTGAAGTTACATTTAAACCACACACATCAGGTCAAAGCCCAATCAAAGAACAGAAGTGTGAGAAGCCTTACCTGTGCTGTAGATTTCCAGAGTGAGCCGTAATGGTTATGACCTAATAAGTTACACAGAAAGGCCTCAGAAGCTACAAATGGCCTTCTGGGATGCTGTCACACCACACTAGACAAGTTTTAGCTGTATGTTTATTTTTAAGTAACCTTCCTCAGTACCTGGATTTGGTCTCATTTGTTGAACGTTCAGTTTGTTTTGGTGGATCAAAGCTAACATCTTTTATCCTTGTAACTATGACATGCATAAATAAATTTTTATATAATACTTTCTTTTCTAATATGCTATTTTAGGCCATGTTTTGGGGTTTGGTAAGTTATGGCAGGAGGAAGGTGGTATTGAGTGTTACTTGAGGGGTTAAAAAAGGATGGATGGGGTCATGAGGGCAGGTGAACTTCAGGGTTTGTCACAAAGATTTGAGCCAAGCCTCCAGAAAACTAGAGGGTCTGCAGAATTGTCTCAATGAGGCAACAGACAGGATTTTGTCCTCCAGCACAGAGCACAACCATTGGATGTGATCTGTTACTAGATCAGTCTCCAGACTTGAGGACTTGGGATGTAAAGTGTCGGCATCTTTTGTAATGAGGGATCGATAAATGAGTCCTCAAGGTGGAGGGCTGTCTTTCCAGTACCTCAGTGCTTACAATGTATCACAATATTCAGAAACTGGCTGTTTTAATGAGATGTACATAAATAAACAAATAGACAGTATTATTCATCTGAAATACAGTGCATCAAGAAGCAACACAGGTAGTGGTTGGGAGAGATGCTTTTGCCATTCCTAATATTTTCTTCTGCCTTATGGGAGCCCCGTTAGAATAGTGTCTTCGCACCCAAATAAAGCAGAAGAAGGACATCTCAGTGTTCTAAGGAGAGCTGCTTATGAATGGGGCTTTCTGGTGAGGCTTTCTCGCTTGCTCCTGGCAGACTTCTCCCTGTGGAAAACACACTTCTGATTTATTCCTGAGAGCATTAAGTGCCAAGCCCCACAGGCAAATCCTGCAAGTACCTGGGTACCCATGTTTTTAAAACCGTACTTGTGGGCTACAATGTTGGAAGGCACATACCTTGCCTTCCCCACATTTCCAGACTAGTCTTTATAAATAATAAGGCTAATATTTTTTTTCCTGCCTTACTTCTTATTATGAATTGAGGATAGAAAAAAGAGATTTTTATTTGGCTTTCTCAAAAACCAGCGGCCTGTCTGTGACACTTGAGAGTATTAGAGAATGTAACTGAGAAGCTTTTCCTAAGAGTCAATGTTCCCTGAAAGTTTTCAAAAGGGACACACAGGCATATGACATTTGGGGCCAGAATCTAAGGCACCAAGGCTTTATTAACATCCATCATACGGAATTTTCATGGGTATATGTTTCTAGTAGTGGAAACCTGCATCTCTTTTTATTTTAAACTAAGAGACAAAGTAATGACAGAGTGCCCATGACATAGCAGGATGAGGATGCAGCCCTAGAGACCCAGCATCAGTACCTAAAATTCCCACTGTGCACTGCTTTTGCTCTATCCACATTACTGATAGAATTTTACCTGCATTCAGCTTGTCTTCCAGGGCTCAACAGTCCTTTGGAGAGTTTGAAAGTTACATAACAAGGCGTTACTCTTACCCCTAAAGGGAAAGATTTCAAGGTTTTTCCTATGATGGCGGAGTGACTCACTTTACTGGAGCTTCAAAAACACCAGACGATGTGATGCTTCCCACACAGTATATTTTTTGCTAAATGGGAAATTACCATACTGCCGAGGAAGGGTGAGTGGTAGAAAAGTCAGGCGATTCAAGTTCTAGAAAGGACTCTCCCACCAACTTTTGATGAGGGCTTAGTCTTTGGTTCCTTATCTATACTTCAGTGAACATTTTAGCCTCAAGTAGATACTAGAGAGAGGCGATATAAAATATGTTAGTAATGCTATAGCATTAGTCAAATACAGATACGTAGCAGTATAAAGGCATGTATGTTAATGTGACCCTGGTGCCTTTATCAGCCAGTGGAACAGAAAACAAAACAAAACAAAACAATTTTGATAGAGTTTTCAAATGACAGTAATTCTTCTGATGTTTCACGATGCTTCTGTGTATTCTATTTGACACTCTTCTTACAGTTATAAATAGAATGACTAAAGAGAACAGCCCCACCCAGCCTTCCAGGAGAGAGAAAGAGATAAACAGATGCCTCAGCCTCCTTAGTTCAAGGATGCTGTATGCCTGACATGTAAGCTTTTGATACATGTTACATAAATATAGAGTTTGGGTTGGAAAATGTTGCATATAACTTGAGAGGGACATTTAATGTTTACCTTTAAATGCCATAATCACAATCAGCACATATGGCCACGAACAACAATCTCTTGACATTTCAAAGATTCCACTGACCAAACATTTTATGCAAGTGTTATTTCTAACTGACATCTTATGCCATCTTGAAGGGAGCATTCGGGTTAAAATGCTTATTCATGTCTACACAGGGAAATGAGTTGGGGCTCTGGTTCTAGAGACAGGTTGTTGGATTAAGGAAAGTGACATATCATGATGGCCTTAACTCTTGTTCATTTTACAGGAAACCCACAGGACGCCCCTGCATCTAAGCAGAGATCTCAAATGATGAAAGGCTCCATTGTTCTCTCAGTCACCTACCTGCACCAGAGCCATTGATAACAGAAACAGGAGGTTGGTGCACACTTTGCTAAATTTCCTGCCAAGTATATTACCCAAGAATGCTACCTTTACCCTTAAACTGGAGTTAGCTAGGGTGACAAGGTAACAATTATAGAACTAGAGATTCTACTAAACCTCCAGTTGTCACTGATTTCATTGGATTGTAGTCTTATTTTAGCCTATATTTCTTGTTATTTATTCCAGGTAACATGTGCATGAAATTAACTCATCTAGATAGTAAGTTGTTTGTGAAATGAAACCATGGTCTAAACAACCAGAAAATTCTTTGTGGGTTATGCAACCATGGTTCATTTGTTAATATTTGAATGGGTTACTCAAAATATCTTCCAGTTTTTAAGGAAGGATTAGATGACAACGATTTATTTTCTGTCATTATTGAAACTAGATTTGGAAGAATAATCTGTCCTCATTGCATAGACCTCAGGTCCCTGGCCATTGCTCTTTATGCTTCCTCCACAAATGAGGCCAAAGCAGAACAACCACTTTATCAGAGAGAACACTTCTGTTTTGATATTTCTCCTTCGGTGCCTATCTGGTAGACAGTGTCTGCATGCAAAATCATAGTGACATGGATTAGAGGCAGACAGCTCTTGCTGCAGTCCTGCCTGCAGCCCTATTGTCTAATAGAGGCACATATGCCGCAGGCCGGCCGATCTGGGCCTCCCTCAACCCACGGGAGAAACGGGGTCCTAGTCAGGTTGATGAGGCGTAGGCGAAGAAATGATGGCAGAGACGACACATGAAGTATAGGATCTGAATGTATTTCTTAAAAATGGCATCAGACTTTTACAGTTATTGCAAAAGAGAGACGATAAATCTGGCAGCCTAGTAATTAAGGTACATCTGAGGCCACCTGAAACACACCAGATCTAAAGCAGCAGCCATCTTTCTGGATAGGCGCTACCTCCCCCCCCCCCCCCCCCACCGAGCCCAAGCTGGGCCCAGGGGGACTGTGGACTGCATCTCAGTCCAAGAGTGAGTCCAAGAGAGAATCCAAGAGAGTGCACAAGTCCAAGAGAGAGCACACAGTGAAAACCAGGCTTATATGGTATACAGGAAACAGGGCAAATGACAAGAGTCACGTAGATGGGCAGGGGTCAAAAGAATCAGAGTGCAGGACTGAAGTCATGTAGGCAAGTGACCGCTACACAAGGTCGGTAGGTAGGATTATGTAGCCAGGTGTGAAGCAGGCAGAAGAGAGCAATGGTACCCTCCCCGCTGGGGCTAACTTGGTATTCCTATACTAATTCTCTGCTTCTGCTGGAGGTAAGACTAGTATAGTCTGATCTGGCATTTCCTGTTAATTCTCTGGGTCTCCCTGGCTGAAGGCATGCACCTGGAAGTTCTGACCTAACCGTTCTAGCTAATGTTCTTGAGTTTCTAGTATGTAAAACAGTTCTGACTATTGTGAGACTGCTCTAAGGAAGGAGGAATGAGCTTGACCTCTGTTGTAACTCTAAGGGCAGAACCTGTCTGACAGGCAGATTCCTTGAGAGAAATTACAAGCTAAGGATAGCCTGGAATTAAATTAGGATATATTGGAAACATTGTGCTGGCCAGGAAACAATGCCCAATCTTAGCCCTAAATGAATCATTTCTTGGGGTACCTTTATGCCTAAATATGAGGGCGTGTTAACGATTGGAAAGACT
>JADRCD010140880.1:0-12996 GCA_019843815.1 Montemys delectorum | reverse complement strand
TACCTAGGAGATAAAGGCACTTATATCTGAAGCTTAAGGTTATGCTTTGCTCCACAGAAATGTGAAGTTATCTTGGGTTACATGAGAACTTATCTCTTGTCTCATAAAAAGCTAGGGTCAGGTGCTACATGGGGAATGTTCTTTAAGGACACCCTGTTCCTAGGTCAGTTTCTCTTTGTTGCTTCTGCTTTTCTATAACTGATTTTAGAGTTCACACAAAACTAAGAACTTACTATATATATGTATGTGGCAGATTGAAAGGCTAGTTTGTGTATTTAATGGTTGACATTTAAACCACGAGACAGTTCAGGTTAAAGCATACAGTTGGTAAACATTAAAAATGTCCATAAAAACGAATTTATGCAGCCAGTACACAGAACAGCACCAAGTCAAGTGTACAAATAGAAGCTGAGCTGCAGCATCACAGATGTCTGGCTGAGAACAAAGCTGCAGCCATTTAGAGGCAATTTTCATATAAAAATCGATTATCTTAATACTTCTTCCATGATTCAAATTGAAGATGATTTTTTTTTTGAAAATGAAATAAAGTCCTTGAGGAACCTGAGTTTTGATGTTCAGGCTCAGGTAGAAATTTCTGAACCTATTATCCATGATAAATATGTTAAAATAAAATACCACTCTGCAGATGGCATACAGGGTCTCAACAGAAAAGTGACTTTTCTAAGAGTAAGGTTGGAACTGACAAACCTGACTGATTCTACCACTTTTTTGCTATGAAGTCAGTAAATTTTCCAGTGAAACAACAACTTACTTAACAGAGTTTTACTGACTGCCTAATACATGTTGGGCATTCTCCTAGATCCAGGCAGAATGATTGCTTATCAGTGATGCCATAGGAGTGTTTTAAACACAGAACTGCCACAAGATTCCTATTAGCCACAAATGACTCCAGATTTTCTTATGAGACACCACTCAGAAAAAGTCTTCAATTTAGAACTGTTTAGGAAGCTTGAGGCAAGAGAAAGAAGAAATAGAGGCAGCCCTGGCTGTGGTGGCACATGCATCGAACTCCAGCACTTGGAAGGCAGAGACAGGCAGATTTCTCTGAGTTTGAGGCCTGACTGGTCTACAGAGCAAGTTCCAGGACAGTCAGGGCTACACAGAGAAACCCTGTCTTGCAAAACCAAAAACAAACAAAGCAAAGCAAAACAAAAACAAAACAAAACCCCCAAAAAACAAGGAGGAGGAGGAGGAGGAGGAGGAGGAGGAGGAGGAGGAGGAGGAGATAAAAGAATGTTGGAAGGATATCTAGTGACAGAGGAGAATCCCAGACTAGGAATTCACTATTGCAGTAGAAATGGGAAGGGCTGGACTCAAGAATATTCACAAATTCAACTTGATGGGACTCATGGATTATTTTTTTCAGTGGTTGTAGAAGAAAAGCTAGGGTAATGCCAATATGTTCAAGTTTTAGTGCAGCTGGGAAATCAAGCAAAGAGTAAGTAATATAGAAACCAAGATATTTCCTTTACTACCATTCAAGCTGAGACTAGGTAATGTGGCCAACATGCTGCCTAATCCTGAACCTGCCTTTGAACCAGGGGGATCTCTCTACCTCACAGTAGTAGATGGAGGACCTCGTCCCTGTAGATGCTTTTTTCCAAGATTGGAAGGTGAGTCTGAACTACACATCATCTGAACTACACATTGTATCTGGAGGCAGTAGCAGCCAAGGGATAAAGAGATGATGAATGTAACTTTTTTGGGATTTCTTCTTGTGGTATCAACTATCAGATGTAGTAAAAGCTTGGGACTCTTGTGTTATTTGTCTAAAGAACAACTTGAAGGTAGGGGATGATAGGGAGGAAAGTTGAGTTTTGTTTGGAATTGCTGAGGATTTTAAGAATCTCATTTTGTCTGGAGAGACAGATCAGTAGTTAGACCATGAAGTGCAGTTTTAGAGCACCTGAGTGTGGTTTGTAGCACCCTCATCAGGAAGCTTAAAACAGCTTGTAACTCCAGCATCAATCTACTTTAGCCAGGGTGAGAGATAGTGATGTTGAAAATGAAAAGAATGTATGCAGATGGCAGAGAAGGAAGGAGGAGGAAAGCAGATGAAGAAGGAGAAAAAAAAATGTGGAGAGGACCTGAAGTGGAAATGGGAGGGCATGGGACTGACAAAAGAAGAAAGAGAGAGAAGGAAATGATGGGAAGAGTAAACAAAAGCTTCAGACACTGAAGGAATTGAATTTGTTATCTACCATCTAGCTATGACATATTGAGTTAGGTACTTAATAAATGATAGCCATGATGGGACAGATGGCCATGATGAAGAAAAAGATGGAAAGAGATGGTTGCAAGAAATAGATCAAGTTGGACGATATAAAAAAAGAAAATGTAATTTACTCTTGTACTCTCTATTTTGGAGAACAAGACTAACGTTAAAGAGACAATTAGATTTCTTTCCCATGACTTTACATTATACTCCCCTAATCACTTGTTTTAATAAGAAGGCTAAAAAAATTTGCAAACTAATATTGCAGACATGGAGGCGGATGCATATGCAAGGAACTTATTAAAACTGCCTTGATTTTAATAAATTTACCACCAGGTAGCAATCTCTCAATGTCGCCTCTTCCCAATTTGCATGCGTAACTGGCATCTCGTTAAAACATCATTAAGAAATTGAAAACCAGGAAGACATAAACAGACTAGAACAGAAACAGAGGGGGCTGAGTGAGAGTGCTGTGGCTAGCAGGAGACCGGATGCTTTTGGAGAAAGCTCAGCAAGAAACCTTAACTTGGTTATCCAAATCTGATTTGATTAACAGGTGATGGGAATCTGAGTTTCTACCAAATGCTGTGTACAAATTGGCCATTATAGGGCTGTTGTAGAGTTGTCATTGTCCTGGGATGATTGAAATTGTGATATAAGCTACAATAATTTTTCTTCAGTTGGACCATCATTCACCATCCAGGAGAGCTATTTCCTTTAAAGGATTAACACAAGAGAACAAGCCCTGTGAAGACCAGGCTCTTAGACTTTATTTTTTCTTTATGGCTAGATTAACTCTCTACCTTACTTTTAGTTTGTGTTTAAATGTGCATTTAATATTATAAAAATAATATAGGATCACCTGGAATTTTTCTTTAATATTTGTAAAACCATATTCAAACTATTTTGTGTGTGTGTATGTGTGTGTGTGTGTGTGTGTGTGTGTGTGTGTGTGCACCAAGATCAAGCTTGGGCATCAGGATATGATTTAGGAGTAGTTCATCTCAGATGTTAAGACACTGAGTGCACTACATTCTCTGTTGTAAGCATACTGATACATAAGAGAGTTCATCACCTACCTCTAACATATCTGTTAGTATTCTATGTATCAGAACACTATATCAGAGAGATATAAATAGTACTCTTTCTCTCTCTATGTGTGTGTGTGCTTTTTTGTTTACTTAGGCTATTGAAAAAATTGAACAATTGAGTTGATTGGTACTGAATCAAAGCTTATATTTTGTTTACAGTACAGTCTCATTTGGGAAGGAGGTTGCTCTGCTCTACACAGTCTCTCAAGGACCCAGACTTCTTCCATGTGTGCCTCTACTCTTTTCTGTGCCAATGTATTTTACCTCACCACTCAGGAGACTCAATGATTCATTACTTAGTAGCTACATGAGATGGTGATATATACATCTCTTGTGTCCATGTTACATTTGTGAGTCATAATCACAAAATGCCTTAAAAATGCAAGAGGAGCTGGGAAACATGTTTATCAATAAACTTTGAGAAAGAGAACACAGGGAAGGGTAAATTCTCCCAGTTCTGATCAATGTGAAACTGCAATGCTCAGTGGTTCTCAGTGGTTTCAATTAACCTGGGAAGTCCTAAGTAGACAGTCTCTTGTCATCCTTATATATGAGTCTTACATCCTTACAGGGCATGAGTCTTTGGAAGGTGGAATGGCATCTCCAAACTCCAAAGATCAACCCCTAAGAGAAGGAGGAAAACAGTGCGGGAAGCGTCATTACTACTGCTGATAGCTACAAGTGACAAGAAATGAAGATGCAACTCAGTGGTAGAGGACTTTCCTAGAATTCCTGAGGCTCTAGACTCCATTCCAGAACAACAATAAACAAATAAGTAGATAAACAAATGAAATATCTGTTACTATGCCTGGAGGGTGGGCACATGCTGGAGAAAACATCATCCTGTACCTGACTTGAAAGAGATGAGGACATTCTGAAGGGATACTTGGGCCACATTCAATAAGTCTCTTTATTCTGCATTGTGCTATTACTTGTTAATTCGCTTATTGAAGATGGGTGGCTAAACATGGTTTACTGGGGCTGCTGGGAACCATGCTTTGCACATCAACTCCAGCACTCTTTACTGTCCACATAGTTGTACTGGCTGAATTGCTGAGGGAGTATTTTTTTTTTCCCTCTGGTACGGAATGCTAGGGGATAGATACTTTGTTATATGTAAACTGGATTCAAAGGAAAAAAAAAAGACATGGATGGCAGTGGACAAGCTGTAGCATGGCAGAAGAGGTGTGTGTGTAACAGGAGTCCATTTCCTGTGAATCTAGGCAAAATGGTCATCTAGAGAAACTTAGTCTCCTCAAGACATAGTTTTGCCCATAGAGCAGCATTACTACAAAGCATGGAGAATAATATCTGTAAAGAGATATATCTGTATGTGGTTTTTTTTTTTTTTTAAGGTAAGTCTTAGTATTCAACAAAACTTTTGGAAACAGTGTTTCTGTGGTGGCACGCACAACGGCTATGGAGTGAGTACGTGAAGGAGAGCATAGGTAAAGGCATCTTTACTTTGTGGCAATGGGGACAGTGGTGTAAAGGGGAACTTGTGTAGCCTGATATACTGTGAAAGTACACATGGTTCTTTTGTGGGACCCAGCCTTCCTACTTCTTTTGGTTCCTCAGGTCCCTCTTTTTTTGGTTGTTTTTTGTTTGTTGTTTGTTTGTTTTTTGGTTTTTCAAGACAGGGTTTCTTTGTATAGTCCTGGCTGTCCTGGAACTCACTCTGTAGACCAGGCTGGCCTTGAACACAGAAATCTGCCTGCCTCTGCCTCCCAAGTGCTGGGATTAAAGGTGTGCACCACCACCGCCCGGCTCCTTAGGTCCCTCTTAAGATAGCAATTTTGGATCCAGGATGCATCATTTGGGCACATGTGCTATGATACCCACTTTGCATGGCACCTGGTAATGACAGCTGTTTTTGAGGAAAATTTATTGTCTTAATGGGTTTTTCTTATCCTCTCTCTCTCTCTTCCTCCCCCCTGCCTCTCTCCTAGATTTATAGACTGAATAGACCCTGCGGGTTGTTGTTTGAGCTAAAGATCTTCATATACAAGGCAGCTAACTCTATGTCTGGGTCAGTGTCCTTTCAACTCAGACCCTGTGAGTATGAGAATTAGAGCAAAAAATAGCTTTACTGTGTGTATCTAGTTGATGAGAATAAGGATTTTATCCAGTGCTTTCTGTCCATGTGGTCTCTCTGGAAGGACATGTAGCGTCCCATGATACCAAGGAGCAGAGTAAGGCTCATAGTTCTGCTTTAACTCAACTAGACACTATATCCCAGGTCAAATGCTACAAGGTAGAGGTTTCCATTTCCATTTTACTGATGAGTAATCAGAGGTCCAGAGAAGTGATTTACACAGTCACATAATGAGTGAGAAAGACAAAGTTGGAATTTATATTATGTCTTTTTATTGTACTCAACCATCACCAGGGAGAGTGGGTACTCTGAGTACTAAAGGATGAGCAGTTTACATTCATTGCAGACTCGCTCAGTGCTCAGCTTTATATGTTGCTGAATACACTGAAAGTTTCCTTTCAGTCTCACAATTCCCAGGAGAATTATTACTACTATGTCCATTTTTTCAGACATGACAACTGAGGCTGGGTCATTTAAATTTAGTAACTTGCCCAAGGTAACCCATAGGCAAGAAAGGGAGGCTAGACCTCAACCTTGACATTGTTGGCTCTGGCTTCCTTTTCCATAAACCCTGCCATAAGTTGCTTAATAAATGATGACCTTATGTAATTAAATTTAATTGCATAATTAGAAAAATGTCTCTGTCTCTCTCTGTCTCTCTGTCTGTGTCTGTGTCTCTGTCTCTCTCTCTGTCTCTCTCTCTCTCTGTCTCTCTCTCTCTCTCTCTCTCTCTCTCTCTCTCTCTCTCTCTCTGTCTCTCTCTCTCTCTCTGTGTGTGTGTGTGTGTGTGTGTGTGTGTGTTTGGGCCATAGGACAACCTCCAGTGTCATCCTCAGAGATATCACTTCCCTTTAAGATAGGATTTTTTTCCTTTGGGTGGCAGTTACTAATTAGGCTAGACTGGCTAGCTAATTGAAGTTACAAACATGTACTACCACATCCAACATTTTTTCATGTCTTTGAAGTCAGGTCCACCTGTTTGCAGGTTAAGAATCTTCAACTGAGCTGTGCACTTTACAGTCTACATTTATGTAATTTTATACATAATTTTATCTCTCATACAGGGCATGAGGACTGAGGTTGATCTTCAATAAATACCTTTTTTTTTTTTTTACATGTTCTCCTATGTCATCTCAGTTAGCATTCAGAGTATCTATAAGAAAGGGGGCTCCTGCTATGTCCATCCATAGAAGATGAAACCAAGAGAAAGAAGCTGTGGGACTTGATCACATTATAGGCTATGATGTTTCGTTTTGTGTCAACTTGACTGAGTTAGGAGTACTGAGATGCTTGCTAAAATATTATTTCTGTATGTAGCAACAGAATGTGTTCAGAGGAGTCAGCATTTGACTCTGTGGACCCAATAAGATAGCTCTATTAACATGGGTGGATGTCACCAGTACATGGAGGGCTCAGAGAGAATGTGTCAAGAATGAGAGAATTCACTCTCTTCTTGGGCTGGGATGCACAACTTCTCCTGCCCTAGACATCAGAGCTCCATGCTGTTGGGCTTTGGACTCTGTGTCTTAGAACATTGGTTCCTGAGTCCCATGTTTTTGGACTCAGACCCCTTTATACCACTGGCTTTCCTTGTTCTCTGTCTGTCTGGTGACAAATGATGAGATAAATTACTTCCATAACCTCACAAGGAACAAGAATTATATATTTATAAACTGATACCTTTAAACAGAAGGCAACATACATGAGTTGAAATGATATGATGTACAATCCCAACCAAATTATGGTATTACACCCCAATAACATACCATATACTAAAAATAAATTCATTTAATCCCATAGTTTAGGGACCACCATGTCTTAACCTAGCCTAGGAACATTTACATTAACCTATTGTTTCGCAAAATCACTTAACATAAGGCCTGTTTACAATAAGCTATTGAAAATATTATGTAACTAATTTATTAAGGACAGTGAAGAACAGTGCTTATATGGGGAAGCTGACACCATCATAAATCCTTGAGGGGCCTGGCTGGGGTGGATCATCAGATGAAAGAGTTTGCTGCCAAGCCTGATGACCTGAGTTCAATCCTCATGGTCCAAGGAAAGAATCAGAACTACTGTAAACGTGTTTTTTGACCTCCATGCATGACCCATTATATGCACTTCCCTTCCTAATGAATAAGTAAGTGTAACAAACAGAAAGAAATTTATGTCCAGCCATTGCAAGGCAGGGATACTGTATGTTCTACGTTTTTTGTTTTGTTTTGTTTTGTTTTGTTTTTTGTTTTTTTTTGTTTTTTTTTTGGATTTTTTGTTTTTGTTTTTTGAGGATCCTGACTGATATGCAGGGTAAGAGTTCGAGTTCAAGTTCAGATGTACCTACCATCAAAGATACTTTGCAGATGTGCTGCCCTGTATTTGCCTCACATGTCCATAGTTCATTTCAGCATTTGTATTCAAGTCATTCTTCATGTTGACTGAAGCAATGGATAGATACAAATTTCCACCCACCTATATCCAGGCTTTTGGTTTCTGGGACTAAATATCTCCTTGCTCGCATTACTTCAAATAAAAAACATATACCACTCCCAGTAAATCAGCCTGGGATAGTCTTTAAACCTTGGTATCCATTCTGGCAGATACTGGCTTAGGTTCTGTAAGTTAACTCACTCACAATAAAGAAGGTGTGGGCCTTGCTCAGTGTCACGCACTGAAGGAAGGATAGTCCTGTGATCAGAGTTCAAACCTCCAGTGTTAAGTGTCACTGCACTTGGGATGGTGACAGTATAGGAAACTAAAGAGCTGCATGGTGGAATGAAAGCATGTGGACTGACTTACTAGCTGTAATTGTAAAAGGTTGTGGGTAATGTCTTAGTCAGGGTTCTCTAGAGTCACAGAACTTATGGTAGTCTCTATGTAGTAAAGGTATTTATTGATGACTTATAGTTTGTAGTCCAACTCCCAACAATCAACTCCCAACAACGGTCTGCAGCAGCTGTGAGTGGAAGTCCAAGGATCCAGCAGTTGCTCAGTCCCACAAGGCAAGCAGGCGAAGCAGAGATAGCCTTCCTTCTTCCAATGTCCTTATATGGGTCTCCAGCAAAAAGTGTGGCCCAGGTTAAAGGTGTGTGCCACCACACCTTTAACCCCAGATGACCTTGCTTGAACTCACAGATCTTCCAGTCTTAATCTTCTAGGATTCATAGCCACTATGCCACCACACCTTTAATCCCAGATGATCTTAATCTCATAGAGCTTTCTATGTTAATCCTCTGGGATTCATAGCCGCTATTCCTTAAGGTCTCCATGCCAAGATTCAGGTCAGAAACTTGTATCTCTCAGCCTCCAGATTAAGGCCACAGGTGAGCCTTCTAATTCTGGATTGTAGTTCATTTCAGATATAGTCAAGTTGACAACCAGGAATAGCCACTACAGGTAACTTATAATATTTTTCTTTAATAAATCTTGAAAGATGTCTTCTTGAAAGCAAGAAGAAGAAGAAAAAGAAAAAGAAGAAGGAGAGAAGAAGAAGAAGAAGGAGAGAAGAAGATGACAGGAAAATTATACAGCTGGAAATGAAGAAGTCTCCATGGCTTAGGTGAAGTACAAAAGGAAGTGAAGCCTGAAATAACAAACATAGAGTAAGTGGAAGGTAATATACCAGTGCAGGGAAGACACAGGAAGCTAATCTTCAAACCCAGAGGCAGACCTATCACAGCCTGAGCTGTCTCATTGTTGCCTGGACTGCTGAAGGGGCTATTGGTACCCAGTTCCTGAAAGTCTACAGGGCTGCCTACAGGTCTTGAAAGTGTGAGATGTGTTGTTAGAACATCTGAGAGTATGATAAGATAGCTCTCTAGAGTCCATTCAAGTTCCAACCCATTGTTTAGACTCCAGGCTACAATGGTCATTTACTGCTTTGTGTGTGCACAATATCATGCTGAGAGCTGTTTTCTCATTGAATTCATTCCTCAGCTGCTCATTCTGCTCCTTAAGAGTAACAGGAGAGTGCTCAGAGCCTTTTTGCCAGATGTGGGGAACACCTATAGTCTGCCTCAGGGAATCTGTGTTTCTGGAGCTGCACGTGTACGTGTGCCTGTGCATGTGCATCTGTGTGCCTTGTGTGGTGCGCTGCTGGTCATATTCTCAGTGTTCTTGGTAATACTGATGTCTGATCTTCTCCTTACACTGTCAGCTAACTTTCTGCCTAGTCTTTATAGCTGCATATTCCTGTTTCAAGGTACAGATCTCAGAATCATTTCTTGATTTCTCTCAAATTCACTCTTGTACTGTACTGGATATTATAGAGGATTTGTAGCACAGAGGTAGCTATAAAGGTGGTTGTCAGTATAAGGAGAAGGGAAGAAAACCAACTTGTTCTAAACACGCTTTGGCTACTTCCTGGGTAGTTCCCATTGGCAAGTATACTTTGAAGAATGTCTGATCTTCTCAACAATTACTTGGATATTTTCTTCCTGTCTCTTTTCCCTGCCTCCCCAATCAAACAACCATCCAGTTGGCTACCCAGTACATAGATTCACTAGATACTCAATCAGATAACCAAACACCAAACAAACTGACCAGCCATCCAGATAACCAATCAAGTCAGCTAACCAATCAACAATCTAACCAATCAACTTATCAGCCTACTAAACAATAGAAATCCTATTGTTATTTATTACTTAACCTCTCCTCCACCATGGCATGGTACATGAAACTCATATGTGAAGAAAAGAAAGAAGGATGAAGAACAAAAGGAAAAAAACAGCAGGCCATTTCACTAATAGTATACACAAACTCCAGCTTTCTCTCTGGGCTCTTCCCACCAATAGTTCATTTGTAACAGACACACTCAGGACTTCTGTTCTCAACACACTCAGGATGTTCCTTTCTACAACATATGAAAGTTGATCATTCTGTTCCAGTGTGAGGAGACTGAAGCTGCAAAGAGATATCCCATGTAGACAGTCACACTAACAGTTTAGTGGTCAGAAGTGGGATTGGGTCAGGTTGACCAAGAGTCACTCATCTAAAAGGTTAGAGCCCTTTCCTACCCTCTGATATCCTACACACACTTCAAAGGTAACCTTTTAAAGCCCACTTAATGAGCATCAGCTCATTCTTTCCTAGAGATTGTACATTTTCATCTGCATTTATAGTCCTAGAAAGCCTGGGTTCAGGAGAGTAGCTTGGATGTGCTATAACCAGAATTTTCATGCATAGTTCTGGGATTTCTAGCATCCTATTTTGGACCTTCCCATTTTACACTAGCTTCCTGGATATAGAAACCACTAACACACTGACACAAGGGTTTCTTCCTCCTACACTGTAGTGGATGTTCATAGTGGTTGATTTCATAATAAGACTTCTAACACACAGACACCACTGAGGAGGCCAGGGTCAGCTCTGCTACCCAGGAGATACCTCACAGAGCATGGGAATGGTTAGGAGTTTATCACCTATGCACATCTGTGGAGATGGAAAGACATTCCAGGCAGATGCTGCTTCATGAAATTGTTGTTAGTAGAGATCTTCCAGGCTTCTATGAGAGCCAGTTTCTCAGTAGGGGAAGAGAGTGGTATAAATTGTACTCTAAGACATGATCAGGAATCACATCCTGAAATGCCTTGAGTGCCATAATGAATGTTTAGACCGAAGGCTCTGGGTAGCCACAGGAGGCTCAAAGCAGGGTGGCCTCTTTAAGCGGGGTTCAGGGCTGCTGTGGGTGTCACACACAGATATTGGCACACACCTTGCTTTTCTCTGCCACATTCATCTTCTTTTCAGAACAGATACTGGAAGTTTAATGAACTCATTACTCATTCCTCTGTCAGTCAGGTGAGTCCATTTGTGGCAGAGCCTGGTGGAAGGCTCCATACAATGGAGGCCATGCCACTGCCATCTCAGCAGCAGCCTGGCTCACCCTGTGTGGCCGAAGCTACCCAGCCCGTTCTGCTGGGCCTTCACCTATCCCCCACCCATCAATCCCATACATTGCTGCCTCCTGAACTTACCACCATGCATTTTAGGGAAGCTTGTTTGAACTGTGTCTCCCTGAAACTTACCACCATCTGTCTCCTGAGCCATTGTCTATCGACACTGGTACCTGTACATCTCAAAACTTGCTCTTTGGCAAGGATACTTTAGTCTGTAAACTGGAAGAAATCTGTCTGTCATTTTTGCACCTCTGCCTGTGCCTAGGGCAGTCATAAGTCTTTTCTTTCTTCTTCTTATATTGTACTTTCTGATGGTGTCTTCTCTCACACATTCTCTCTCTCTTCCTCTTTCTCTTTCTCTCACTCTCTCTCTTTCTCTTCTCCCTTTCCCTCCTTCCTTTCCTTTCACTCCCTCCTTCTCTCCCTCCCTCCTCCCCTCCTCCTCCCCCTTCTTCCCTCCATAATTTGAGCTTCTTGTCTGAATATTTAGAAGTCTGAAAATGACAGGCAAGATCTCTAATCTTAGCCCAGAAGCACTGCTGAGATAGATGCCTCACTGGGCTTGCTGGTCAGCCAGACTAGTCCATTTAAAGAGTAGCAGGTTCAGTGAAAAAGCCTGTGTCAAAACAAGGTGAAGTGTGACTGAGGAAGACAGTCGACACTGAACTACAGCCTCCATACACACATGCACATGCACCCACACACATGTGCACACAGCACAAACACGCATACACATATGCACACAAATACATGTGTATTTGTCATAGGTTTCTTATCTGGCCCCAAGATCAGTGTTATCTCATAGTCATTCTCAATGATAAAAGGGCTTTGTCTTGGAACATTTTTTAGCTACCACACTTTGAGAACTGTCATTCTCTCTGTGTCAGGAGGGCAAACGAGAACCTGGGCAAATAGGTTCAATGGGGCTCTGATCTGGCTGAGAATACCAGAAGTGTTACAGCTTTTATAAGATAAATGAAGAGGTTTGGGTGGCCTGCCTAGAGCAGGTGGCCGAGATTCAGTGTCTCTTGTCAGCTACAGGGCAGCACCAGTACCAGCAGCATCAATGTCATGAACCTGACCAGACAGGTGGGCCCAAGGTACAAGGATGAATGCTTTGGGAGAGAGAACTCTTAAAAATAGCTCAGTAAAAATAGCCACTCTCAAATGATCGTTGTTGAAATAACTTGTGAGCTTTATTCCATGCGGACAAGGACTATATAAGCATTGAAGAGTAGGGTGGGATTTAGGGGTAGATGTTTCCTTATGACTCAGTTTGAGATGTTAGTGATGCTCTATTTGCATGGGGAAGGAATCCAGGTGTTTCCTATATGACTGACTGCCATGATCCTCTCAGTGAGGTGTCGTGGTTAGGTGTTCCAGAGCAGGTACAAAAATGGACAGGGAGTGGCTCAACTCCTGCTGATCTCAAGTCTCTGAGAACCCTGGGGTTTGAGCCAACTCAACCTTACCAGTTGTTCCGTCTGGTTGTATGGCCAACTTGCCCTATAAGTACAAGCAGATAGCAGAAGTAGCTTTACCAATCTCTTCCTTATGTCTCACTACGCTCTCTTATGTACCTATCTCCCCGACCTGCCTGTCCTCTTCACTTGGATGTTTTCATATATATTTATAATGAAATAAAAATATATTTATTAATGGTACTATATTCGAATG
>JADRCD010140853.1:0-11974 GCA_019843815.1 Montemys delectorum | reverse complement strand
GGCTCTGCATGTTTCTGGTTTATCTCTCTTTTACTCAAGGTTCTCTAGGGGAACAGAACCTTGAATATATGATTACAAAGGGATTTATTAGAGCAGCTTGCCCCACTGGCATCCATCTGTAAGCTGGAGAGACAGAGAATGCAGCAGCTGTTAGGTTTAAGAAACTGGAAACTGCAGAAGGAAGGGACCTATGATATATCCCCAGCCTGAGGCTGGAGGCCTGGAAGCTCCCAGGAGAGATGCTGGTGTGACTCTGTATGGAAAGGCTGGTGAAGCTTGACTCTGACTTCCTCAGGCCTTGGCAGTAGCAGCAGCAGCAGCAGCAGCAGCAGCAGCAGCAGCAGCAGCAGCAGAAGGTACCCTGGCTTCAGTGGAGTGGAACTTGTGCGCTCTGTCTGGCTTCTACTCTCATTCCATCTGACACCCAGCCAATCCCATTGTTCCATAAAAGCCCACAACATTTCCCTCTCAATTGCAGCCACACGTGACAAGCATCTCTGGAAATGCCTCTATAGATGTGCCAAGGAGGGTGGGTACTTCACCAACCTCCCGATAAGCCTCAGCCTAGCTGGCCATCTATTCTCCTTCTGTACCCATGGGCTTCCAGAACAGCTATTGCTACCCCTATCCCTACACAGCTCCTTCATACCTATTTGTCCTCTCCGTCTTCAGAACTCGTGCAAGACAGGGTTGGAGAACACACTTTTCAGGTCTCAGAATCACAATGTGTAAGGGTGTGGCTGTGATACACACCCAGGAGACCCCTTCCCCCATCCTCAGTTTCTCTCTGACAGTGGAGGGAGGCCTGTGGGTAGCTTCTATTCTGATTTTTTTTTTGGTGAATCTGCCCCCCTATCTTTCCTTCCCTCCCTTTCTCCCTCTTCATCCAGTCCCCTTTAATTTCTTATTTTCTGTCTTTATCTCCCCTTCTTCCCACCTTGTTCTCAAAAAGAGTTTACCAAAAGACAAAATTACAAGTTTATTAAGCCATAATTGGTTATTATTAGAGATTCATGGATCAGGGCAGCCACTAGTCTCTAAGATAGAATGAGAACTCCCACAGGGCAGAGGCAGAACAGTGGGTTTTGTAAGGTAGGAACATGAAACTGGAACAATAGGCAGACAAGGTAATTGGTTAATATGAAGTTGCTTCACGCTCTCATTTTCTCTTAAGAGTTAAAGCTGAGAGGACTTCCCATTACTTTGCCTCAAGCAGGCTAGAAAATCCCTTTTCGTAGAAGATTTATGTGCCCGGTTGTTTTGTCTGTCTGTGTCTGGGAAGGGGCCTATGATTCCGTACAACTGGAATCACAAACTTTTGTTGGCTGCCATATGAAGGCAGGGAACTGAACCCTGGTCCTCCGAAATAGCAGCCAGTCCTCTTAGTGACTGAACCATCTCTCCAGCCCCTAGGCTGGAAATTCTTATTTTCTGTTTGGGGCTCTAACTGCTTCCTTAAAGCTTTAGGTTGAGTATGGTGTTCAGAGAGAGTGACTCCCTTTGTTTCTGAGTGGAAAGACCTCATGGAGAAACTCAGTCAAAACATGGACCACCATATTTATTTAGTAAGATGTACAAACTGCATAAGCCCCCTCTGCCCACACTCATGTACCTTTACACTCATATGATCCAGGCAGAAGGACCAGATAGAAGTCAGCAGGTCTAGGACTCTGCCCGTATCACTCAAGAGTCCAGTTGCTCTGTTTATAACCCTGTCAAACCCTAAGAAAGTCATTTTGGTTTACTTGGTAACAACATGGGTATAGCTTCTAGGGTTCTGTCTCCCTGTGGTCCAGTTTTTCAAGAACAAACCTCTATTCCCCAACTATCCATCTCTTCTTATCCTTCCTCTCCCCCTCCCAACCAATATGCCCCCCATCTCTACTTCCTCCCCCATATTTCTTCTTTTCAACCACTCTCCCCCTCTTCCTCTTTTATTTTTTCTCTCTCTTCCTTCTCATTCTTTCCTCCTCTCTCTGCTTCCTCTTTCTTCTCATTTCCTGCCCCCATTTTCCTTCTAAAAATATCCCTGTAAACTAACATAGTGGTTCAGTTTCAGGGCCTAAGCTCATGATGACTTGTAACTAAAGAAGTTTTGCAAAAGCCTTGGCACCTGTTGCCAGATGTGCAGAGCAGATGAAACAATGTTGCAGGAATGCTTATTATGAAGAGCCTGGGGTCACAAACTGAAATGAGGGAGAGCGCCCAGGCTTGCCTGTGCTGCCTGCACTTCTGGTTCTCCCTGAATTGCCTCTGATTGCAGCGAGAATAATCCTGCCTTGTCATTCTACTACTTAAATATTTGATAAACATCCCACTGGGATATGTATCCACAGCTGTATTTAGGGATTTGAAGATGCAATCAAGTCTGAAGATCTGAGATCTCTGATAGGAAGACTGAAAGGCCTCCTCCTGCCAGCTCCAACTCAGAGGCTCCCCCTGTCCACCAGCTTCCAGCTCTTAGTCAGAGCTTTACCATCCTCTAATCTCAGAGTGATGCTCTCGCCCACCTCCCTCCCCGCTAGTGATTAGGCAAAAACTCCCTTTCTTAATATGTACCAATATATACATGTGAGTAAATGAATATCAATATGTATGTGTGCTTATTTATTAACTTGAATATATGTGTATATATATATGTAATGTTAGTATAAATTTCTTTTATTAAGACTTTCTAACTCTTAAAGTATGAATAAAAAAAACTAAGGCACCTTTTTTATGCAATAGAACCATTTTTATCATTTTCACATGTCTTAAAAGTTTTTTTTAACTTTTTATTTATTCTTTGTGAATTTCACTTCCATCCCGATCTCACTCATCTCCCCATCCCTTCATAACTGTTTTCTGCCTTTGCAACCTCCCCCCAAAATGAAGATAAAATACAAAAATAAAAAAAATAAACAAAATAAAACAAACCGTAGAAAACATCTCATTGTGGAAGCTGTAGTGTGTCACAGTTTGTCCCTACATCTTCACTTGCAAATGTTCATCGCAATGAGTTATTGGCCTTGTTAGAGGCCTCTGCCTTCTGCTATAGTTATCAATACTAGATTCTCCTGGAGACTCCTCTCAGAGATCCTGTTGCTGCCCTGTGTTATGAGGACCCTGTAGTTTTGGATCTGTAGGACTGACCTTTTCACTGATGTTCATGGATGAAATAGATGTTGGGGCGGGCCAGCTCAAACTCCTGAATCTTGGCCTGGTTTGCAGCTGAGTTGGTCAGTCTGTCAGCTCTCCCGCATCCACACCACCAGTGCAAGCTCTTCAGCACTGTCCTGGCTAGCTCACCCAATGCTGAAGCTGGTGAGGAGCTGGACCAGCTCTTACACCCTTGTGTTGGCTCACCTGAGCCTCTAGACCAGGACCAGCTCTACTATGCTGCCCAAGCAAAGTACAGGGCCTGCTCTCCTGAGAGTGCTGCGGCTTATGAGAGGTGGTGCCAGCTCTCCAGAATGCCAGCGCCAGTGAGGGGCAGGGCCAGCTGTGCACAGCTCTTGAACATTTATGTGGTCCCAGGTGGCAGTCCAGACCAGGAATGTCCACATGATCTTTAGTGGTAATCTGAAACACAGATATCAGATTTCTGCTGCTGCTTGGCCACAGACCTAGACATGGCCCTGAGCGTGAAATCCCTTTCACCATGGCCTCAGATGGCAGAGCAGTTCTACTCACAACAGGCTTTTCCTCTCTTCATAATGTTCTAACTCTTCCTCTACTCTCACTCTCATCTGTCCACCACATACTTGCACTTTGGTGTGGCTTCTGCTAAAGGTGGCCCAGGTGGCTCACAGGGTGACGGGCAGGATTCTGGGTATTCTCCTCTCACCCACACCTCTGAGTGACATGGAGTCAGGGGAGCCTCTGGATATATATTCCCAGACCATGCCATATGACATGGCTGTGGGCAGGTCTCTGGATGTCTTCTTCCACCTGTGCTGTGTGACATGGCTTCAGGCAGGCCCCTGGATGTTCTTCACCAGGCCGTGTCATGTGACATGGCCGCAGGCGAGCCTCTGTTCTGTTTTGTTTTCTTTTTCCAATTTAAAAGTTTTTAATACTGAGCAGGAAAATTTTTCAGAAATTCAATCTCCAGACTATGTCATTTTGCACTTTCCTTTGTCACTAGATTATGTTATAATAAGGAAATTTGTCCTCTTCTTCAAGCTTCCAAACTCCCCCAGCCCCCACCCCCGCCCAAAAGAAATGCATGGTCTTAAATGATCGCTGCGATTTTACTGAAGTTTTAAAAGATAATTGTGCAATTTTAGACAAGAGAGTAGTTTTCAGTTTTCATTTTTGTTGATGTCATTCAGCTGGCATGTGCTGTCTATTTTGTGTCAGAGAGGTGGAACTCAGGAGTGGGGTTGGTGAGAACTGTCTCCTGTCCTTGCAGGGCTCAGATAGACATTAAGGAAGAAAGGTATCTCATGTATAACATTAGGTTGCAGTCAACATTATGAAGAAAAGTAAAATGAAGTAAGGCACTGTAAGATGAAATGGAGAAAGGCAGGATAATTAGGAGTAGCAGTGCATCCTCAGAGCAGATAGAACCTTGGGAAATCAAAGAAGGTTGTCCTGGGCAGTGATGGTGGACTAAGGTGGGAATGTAAGGATGCTGGGAAGCAGGCCAGCTGCAGAAAGAGCCAGAGGGGGGCCGGGTGGAAAATAGTTGCTCCAGTGAGCAGAGCCACTCTTGGGCCTACATGAAGCCTTGTGGGTTAATATAAAGGTCTTAGACTTTTAAGTGTGTTGGAAGCTTGATTTGTGTGTGTTGTTTAAGAAGCAGAGCAGTTGCAGACAGATAATGACAAGGTCAACCATAGGAGGCCTGCTAAAGAAGAAGCTGAGAGGAAAGGAGAGAAAATAGAAGGAGGGAAGGGAGGAGGGGATGAGTGAGAGAATGTTCCCAGAGTAAGCAAATGTATCCAGTGCTGGAAGTCACAGAAAAGTTAGGAATGGATGGCTCTACTTAGAATCTGCCTTGAAGGAAACACGGTGGGTCCCCTGGTAGTTGGGGATAGAACGTAAGGGCAAACGAAGACAGTCGTGACCTATGAGTCTTTGAGAAGTGGTGAAATCTTTGGCTGACATGGCTTAGGAGGGGTCCAGGATTTAGAATTAAAACTTGGATATGCTTACAAACTATATATAAAAAAAGATAGATATCCAGAGGAGATATCTTAGTTAGGGTTTTACTGCTGTGAACAGACACCATGACCAAGGCAAGTCTTAAAAATAACAACATTTAATTGGGGCTGGCTTACAGGTTCACAGGTTCAGTCCATTATCATCAAGGTAGGAACATGGCAGCATCCAGGCAGGCATGGTGCAGGAGGAGCTGAGAGTTCTGTATCTTCATCTGAAGGCTGCTATTAGAATACTGGCTTCCAGGCAGCTAAGGTGAGAGTCCCAGGCCCATAGTGACACACCTACTCCAACAAGGCCACATCTCCTAATGGTGCCACTCCCTGGGCCAAGCATATTCAAACCATGACAGGAGGGTTTGAACATTCAAGTATGGAGTACAGAAGGGAGTTTGGAACTCATAAGAAAATAGATGGCCTTTAAAACTATGTATGCTACAGGAGATGGAGAAATGGGTCAGTCACTAGAGTACTTGCTGTGCAAGCATGAAGACCTGAGTCTGATCTCCAGCACCTATATAAAACATCAGTAGTGGTATATATACCTGTAATTCCAGTTCTGGAAAAGTAGGGGCAGGCATACCCTCATGCCTCATGGGCCAGCTAGCCTAGCCCTTAGCAAGCTCAAGGCTAGTGAGAGACTCTGACTCAAAGAAACACAATGAAGGGTACCTCCATATAAACCTACACACATGCACACGCACACGCACACACACCACATCAAAAACTCAACTATGGAATAATAATAGATTTTTCCCCTTTGTAACTTTAGTTTTTTTAAATCCTACTGTTAATGATGGTTCTTAAACGTTTTTACCTCTTTTTTAATCCACCAGAGGTAGTGGGGGGGGGGGGAAAAAGATACAGAGGAAGGGGGCCCGTTTAGAAATGGTTCTTTGGAGCAAACTCCTGTTTGTGCTGTTAGGAAATTGGCAGTTCAGTTCACAGATCCATGGTGGCAGCTAGATCAACTAGTAAACACTTTATGGATACCTCAGAATTCTAGTTTGATAGAATCGAGTTAGTAAACACAAATCATCGGTGGTGGCTCTACCTAGCAAAGACAGCCAGGCCTCTGCCTCGGCCCAAGTCAACAAGAGGGACCAGAGTCAACAGAAACACCAGAAAAAGATCTGGGCTGTACCTTTCTCAGTGAAGCAAAGGTCAGCAAAGATCAGACACCAACAAGCATTACACAGCTAGCGCTATAAACAAGTCATGCTCAGCTTCCGTTACTCTACATCAAAGTCTACTTATCCTCCCGGCAAACGTCACGTGTCCTTCACTGGTCTTGCCTCAGCGCATGTCTTCCCTCAGCACGGGCTTCTGCCTCAGCTGAGATCACTCTGCCAGTCAGCCTGAATCTGGAGACACGACAAGAAACTAAAAAACATCACCAAAAGTTTTTTTGGTCAGTTTTCTCTCAATGGAGTCCTGACAAATGAAACTCAACTACACAATGTAAGGCAGACCAATACAAACATACCGTTAGCAAAGACTCCTTCATCGCGTGTCCTCTCACGTGCTTGCTTAAGCAGAGCATCCTCTCTCCTGTGTCTGCTTCAACAAAACGTTCTTTCACGTGTCTGTCTTAGTCCTTCACCTGTGTCCACTTCAGCTAAATGTTACTTCACATGTTTGTCCCAGCAAAACACCATCCAAACGGTTTCCCTAAGAACCTTTAAGTTTCCACTTCAGACTCCCACCTCCAATATAACCAGCTGGAAATGGATGTGAGAAATGTTTTTTTTTTTTAATTTGATGATTTTTTTCTTAACTTATTCACTTTGCATCCTGCTCACTGTCTCCTCCTGGTTACTCCCTTTCACACTCCTTCCCCCGTCCTCCTTCTCCTTCTCAGCTGAGCGGATGGGGGAACCCCCTTGGTATCAACCCACCATGGCATTTCAAGTCTCTATGAGACCAGACAATACAGCCCAGCTAGAACATATCCCATGTACAGGCAACAGCTTTTTGGATAGCCCCTGGTTCAGTTGTTTGGGGCCCACATGAAGACCAAGCTGTACATCTGCTACATATGTGCAGGGAGGCCTAGGTCCAGTCCATGTATGTTCTTTGGTTGGTGTTTCAGACTCTGAGATACCCAAGGGTCCAGGTTAGTTGACTCTATTGGTCTTCCTGTGGAGTTACTATCCCCTTTGGGGCCTGCAGTCCTTCCTCCTGTTCTTGCATGAGCCCCTAAACTCCATCCACTGTTTGGCTGTGGGTGTCTGTATTGTCTGAGTTAGCTGCTGAGCACAATGAAGGGTACCTGAAGAACAATACACAAGACAGATATCTGGCCTCCACATATACCTGCACATTTCTGCGCATGTATAAACATGTGCACAACATACACATACACACATACCACATCAAAAATCCAATTATGGAATAATATTAGATTCTTCCTCCCACCACCACCTCCAGTATTAACCAGGTGGAAAGGGGTGTGAGAAATGTTTCATTTTATTTTGCTTTTAATATCAAAGGTGACTACCCCACTAAGGCTCAATATTATACAACTGTTTCCCAACTTATAAAACTTTTTTTTTGCAAAAGAATTCAAGCATTTTAATCTTTTCCACTTTGTAAAATATCTAGACATATCTACCCTACCTGGTACAACTTTTGTTTCACAAGAGGCGTGCTACATTCCCAAAACATGATGACCAGAAAGAGTCAGTTCTCTACCCTTCCTTTCACCTCTTTCAAGTGTCAATTATGAATTAAACAATTGTAGGAACAGACAGGTGACAATCCTACCACCTTCATTTTAATAAAAACTATGTGACCTCTCTGCTCCAGTGTGCTTGCTAACCCAGTTGAGGTTGTGGAACACCCTTTCTACAAAAAAAGAATTGTCTTCTCTGGTTACTTTTGATTTGCTCATGTGTTTCTTTCTGTGAGTTTGAGACTATCCTTTTCCAATAAGACTGAGGCTGTGAGAACATGCACTGGACCCCTGAGCTGAGTTAGAAGAAAGACTGAAAGATGTACCAGAGAGAAGATATTTTGCATCCACCTTTGTACGTTTCTTTAAAATGCATTCCTTCTTGTGGAGCTACTAGGTCAAAGGCATTCCTCACACACTGAAAACTCTTTCTAAATATGACACATCACTTCTCCAAAACATCACCTCAATTTCATTTTCCATTATCATATCCATGCCCAGTTCTGCCCATGGCAGAGAATCCATCACATTTTAGCAAACTTAATAAGCAAAAAATACACCATACAGATTTTAACTTGCAATTTTTCACCTTATGGTGAGGTTGGAAAATTTTCCATCTTCCATGCTTATTTCTTATTTGTATTTCTTAGCAATTATCTCTATTATTGTCTTTTTCCATTATAACAATGTAGTATTTTTACAATTATTGGAGCATTCCTAATATGTTATGAAATTGATCCTACCAGTACTGCTTAAAAAGGTGTTGTCTTACTATTTCCTAATTATGCCCTGTGTTTTCTGACTGTAGTAGTCACAGTGAAGCATAAGTATACAAGTTCATATTGCCCTAATTTGTTCTCTTTAGACTTGTTTATTTTATATGTATGAGTGTTTGTCTGAATGTGTACATGTATACTACATGTGTGCATCTGCACCACATGTGTGCAGTGTTTGTGGAAGCCAGAAGTTACTAGATCCCCTGGAATTTGAGTTATAGGTGGATGTGAGCCTTAATGCAGATGATGGGAGTGGAACCCACATATTCTTCAAGAGCAGCAAGTGCTCTTAACCACTAACCCATCTCTATCTTTCTAGCACCCCCCAATTATTTCCTATTTTACCACTATATTAAAAATATTCTCTGCTCAACTGTATTTTTATAAATGCTAGCAGATTTATTTTTATGCTTTTTTTGGCCAAATTTGATTAATAGACTTTATAAGATAAATTGAGTGACTTACACTTTCATCTATCTTGTTATCCTTTTTATATGATAGAACTTGTATGTTTTCTGAAGTCCAGAAGGCATTCTCATGTCATTACACATCCATAGTCATTACACATCACCTTTCAAGGCAGTATGTGAATAGCACTCTCCTGTCTCTTCCAGGATTTCCAGTCCATTTCAGGATGTTGCTTCCTCTTGATCAGATTTTTCTAGTTTATTATTTTCAGCACTATATTTTTACATGTTGATGGAATTCATTAGCATATAACTGTGCATAATATTATCTCCTAATCATAATTACTTTATCAGCATATGTTATGTACTTTTTCTTAATTCTAATTTTCTTTATCCCTCTATTTTTCATAACTAGAGTTACAAAATTTGTCGATATCATTGGATTCTTCCAAGGGTCAAGTCTCAAAGTTCTTGAAGAACGCTAATGCTTTCCCTCCCGAATTTGTAAGCTTCTCATTCACTTACTGCTACTGCCCCGATTTCCTCACACACCCACCTTTTCTTTGTCTCCGAGCTCTGTGTTTGTCCCGTGCAGCCAACACTGCCCTTGGCCACAGATTTGCTTCTGTTCTCAAAAATAATGGGCCTTTCTGCCTCAGCATGGCAGGCAAGTCTGAGATCATACAGACTCTTATCCCTTGTGAACTCCTCTCGTTGCCACTGGGGTTCTGAAATATCACTTGGGCCAAATGACCAGTACCTGTAGCCGTGGCAGCACCCGCCTATGATCAATCTGACGTGCACTGAGCTGACTAAAGCTCCTTTAATCAAAGGCATATGGAGAACAAAAGCCTGGAGGAGACACATTCTAAATCCTAAACCCAGGGAGTGGTCTTTTCCTTAATCTCAACAAAGCCTTTCATTTAACCAATTTGATTTTCTTCAGCACAATAAACCTTTGCTTCTGATTAATACGATTTCTATGTTACTCCTGTTTATTTGTTTTAGTTTAATCTTCTGAGTCAGTTTTATATAAAGATAAGGACTTTTTCAGCTTTCTAAATCTTTCTTCCATTTCTCCTATTCCTTTCTTCTTTAAATTTTTTCCCTTTGGAGACAGGTTCTTTCTATATAGTCTTGTCTGCCCTGAAACACTATATAGACCAGGCTGTCCTTGAACTCAGAGAGATCCACCTGCTTTCTGCTTCCTGAACACTTGGATTAAAAATATATGCCTCCAACTTTGGCACTTTTCCCATTGTTATTTTGCAAAGTCAAGAATATATAACATTCAAGAAAATATTACTGAGCTGGGAATGGTAATAGATACCTGTATTCTGAACACTTGGGAAAAAGGCTGCTGAAGGAAAATCATGAATTTATGGCAAGCATGCTATGTGGTGAGACGTCCTCTCTGCAAAAGAAACAGGCAAACAAAAACCCAGTACATCTATTATATATATGTATATATGTGTATATATGTGTGTATATATGTATATATGTATATGTATATATGTATGTATATGTATATATATATACATATACATGTATTTTTTCCTTTGTTTGATTCTCCTTCAGCTGTATAGATTACAAAATAGGATTCAAAGGCAGTATTCCCAACAGTGTACCTGGGTAAGAGTAGCTGAATATTCTTCCATTTCAGGATCTGAAACCCAGAGTGAATTTGGTCGTGGCTGTATAAAAGTCAAGTCACACCCTATTTACAATTTATTCAACAGACATTTATTGAGTCTAATCTTCACTCACTGAGCTGCTGGAATGATAGGGACCTTTCAAGGGGCATTGTTCTAGAACCATGAGTCTCAGTGTGACAGAACAGAGGCTCTGCTCTTATGGAGCTTAACTTTTGTCACAGAGAGGCAGGCAATTGTGCTGGCAACAAATGATGTGAAATTGCCTGAAGAATATGAAGAAAGCCCAATTCTGGTCCATGTCTTTAATCCCAGCACTTGAGTGGCTGAGGCAGGGGGGTGCTGAGTTCCCAGGCAGCTTGAGCTAAAGATGGTCTAGACAAAAAAGAAGTGACACCTAGATTATATTGTAAGAACCAATTTTGGAACTAAACCAACCCCCCAAAATGCTAAAACAGCAGCTTCCCCCAAATAAAGAAACAAATGAAACAAGAGACAAGAGGGGTTGAGGATTTAGCTCAGTGGTAGAGCACTTGCCTAGCAATTGCAAGGCCCTGGGTTCGGTCCTTAGCCCTGAAAAAAGAAAAAAAGAAAGGAAAGAAAAGAAAAAAGAAAAGAAAAGAAAACAAAACAAAAAGAGGCAGGCAAAGAGAAGGACTGGGGTGACCAGGTGGAACATATCAGTTGTTTAGTTTTTGGTATTTTGGTAAGAAGTCTGCTCTTTCTAATATGAGAGCCATTTCATTGACCACTTACCCTCTGGATCCATTGTCCCAGGCTTTTCCTAGCTGGGAAGTCTAAGAACTTATAGAAGGGGCAGCCTGGCTGGCAGAAGCAGGCCACTCTGTGGGGGGGTATGGGCTGTTTTCATTACATTTCAATTGCCATTATAAAACACCATGACCAAGGCAACTCATGTAAGACAGCATTGTATAGGGGCTTCCAATTTCAGAGAATGAGTCTATAACCATCCTGGCAGGCAAGGGGCATGGCAGCAGCAGACAGGGAAGCGCGGCAGTGGAGTAGTTGGTGAGAGCTACAGGGGAGTTTACTGGAAATGGTGTGGGCTTTAGAAATCTCCTCCAACAATGCCTCATTTTCTATTTTTTTTCCCCAGGAGTACCATCAATGGTGGAACAAGCATTAAAATATATGCGCCTAGAAGGGCATTCTCATTTAAATCACCACAGGTTAGAGCCCGGCTTTGCTTTCAGCCACTATCTCTACTTCTTGCTTCTCATGATCTGAGCAGCTATCCTCTCCCATTTGCTCTTACTTCCATGACATTCTGTGCAAAAAAGGGCCAAGCAACAAGAGACCA
>JADRCD010140842.1:0-15263 GCA_019843815.1 Montemys delectorum | reverse complement strand
TAAAACAAAATAAATTTGTTTATTCATATTTTGAAATATTCACACTTTCAGGTTAAGTACTTTTGTTTTACTTTTTGTTTTCTTCTGAAATGCATTTTAACATTCTGCTGTCTATAGAAGTATTTTGTACAAAAGGTAAAAAGAAGGTGTTGAGCTACTTGCAAAGGTGGTACTTGGCTAGTAAGAGCTCCAGTGACAGATGTGGAAAAACTTCATAGCCAAATTCAATCAACAGGTGAAGCATTAATTGTTGATGTGGGGTCAGAAATTGCCACAGGTAAAATTAGGCCTTATGATTATATATATATTTGCAGAGCACACATATAAGATATAATGGCTTCATGGGGATTTTGAAACCTGCATTGGCTATTCTTGGATCAGGCCAGTAAGCAGTTTGGTTTTCAGAAGTGCTTTGGTACACCACAGTCTTTCTGCTATGATTGTCATACACAATCCACTTTTCATTTCATATCACAATTTGATCCAGAAATAATTTGTTTTTCTTAAGTACAATAAGATTTAAAAGTTTAGTACAAAGTTGTTGTTGTTTTTTTTTTTTTTTTAAATTTTTGGACAGGTACACTAAGAAGGTGCATTCATAGTTATGTAACTTTAATTTTTCAAAGTCTACATTTAATGATGAATCTTAAACATTTTAAACTCCCTTCTAGCCCACCACTCACCAGAGATAGTGGAAGAGAAAGGATGGGGGAAGTGGACCTGTTTAGAAATTGTTCTTTGGAGCAAATCTCATCTTGTCTGGAAATTGGCAGTTCTGTTCACAGGTCAGCAGCAGTAGCTCAACCTACTTGCAAACACTTTGCAGGTATAGCTACAGTCCAGTTTGGTACAGTTTGGATAGCAAACCTGAATCAGCAGCAGTAGCGTGACCTATCAGAGACAGCCAGGCCTCAGGTGAATTGGCACAAGTCAGCTGGAGGGTTTTGGACCAGCAAGGATACCAGGAGACATTTTTTCCTGTGCCTCTGTCAGTGAAACTAAGATCAGAGAAGACCTAAGTTGCCTAGCTAGTTCTACCAGCAAGACTGACTAAGCCTTTTACCTTGTCCACTTCAGGGAAATGTTCCTTCATATGTTTGCCCCAGCAAAACACCCATCCAATTCAATTGACCTTCTAAAGAACCTTTAAGATTCCACTTCATAGTTACTTTTTTTAAAAAAAAAAACTTTAATTTGTTTTAAATACAAAGGAAACATTGAATGGTTGCTGCTTCTAAATTAGTAAGAATATGAGCTCTGATGATTGGTCTCAATTGATCATTGTCAACTTTGAATGTCCATTCATTACATTCTTAATTTACAAAGACCTTTTCTACCTTGGAAATCTATTTGAGCCACTAAATTTGACTTTTGTCTAGCATAATTTCCATAGTATAAAATGACCAGTAAGTTATAGGACATTAGCAGAATAATAGTGAAAATAGTGTCTTAAACATAACATAATAATCAGTTTATCAGAAATGCATTCTAATATCCAATATCAAATTTTAACAATATAATACACTCAATTAATTTTGTACCAATCTAATTCTACCTCCTCTCTCTCTCACTCTCTCTTTCTCTCTCTCTCTCTCATTCTCTCTCCATTCCTGTTTTTTCCTCCTGTCTCTGATGCTCTTAACCTAATGAGCTCTTTATCTGTCAAGCAGTTAGCTACTCAAACCACTATATAACACATTAGCTATTGATACAATGATTGAGATACTTGCCTGTTGGGGAGGGGTTTAAGTGGCAGGAGTGTGAACTAGGGTACCCACTGTTCATTGGGAAGTTGACTTTAGGTACAGATAGGATCACTCGGGGGAACACATATTTGCTGCAAGTTAGATTCCAGAAACTGGGTGATCCACAAGCATTAGTTGCTGGTGGAAGCTATGGTTTAAAACCTAGAAACTACTGTTATTGTTTAGGAGCACATCACAGAAGGACAGAACGTCAAGAACTGAGGCAGTCATAACCTCTTTACCTACCTAAGTCTAGCCCTGGAAGTCAGGAGTTTAAGTTTAACTGCTCCGGATCAAATAATGTGAACTGGGCATCAGAATTTTCCATCTGCTTTATGGACAGTACATCACAGGTGTTCCATAGCCTGGGAGATCTTCAGTTGTAGGACTGTGAAAGGCAGCTTGGTCCATGATTGAGCTAAGGATAGAAACCCCGGTGACCCTAAAGGGATGGCAGGCGTTTCACCCAGTTCCTGGACACTAGGCTCCTAGCATGAGGCCGCAGCCCTCCATAGATTTTTGGCCATCAGTCACGTAAGGACAACGCCCGAAGCCACTCCCACAGGTAGAGGATGTGACTTGTGGTCACGTAGCCTCAAGACAGATCTTTAATGAGGTACCTAAAGGCCTGGAAGACTTAGCCAATAAACTCTCCTCCCTAGACACTCCTCCCTGCAAAAGATATTTAACCTCAGGTCTACCCTGAGAAGTGGGGTATGGTTTTATTCATCCACTTTCCACCATGACAATAAATGCCTTAAAATCATGAACTCTGTCTTTTCACAGGGATCCACCATGGGGAGCAATGGAGAAGGTTTTCACCTAAAGAGCCACCATCTAATCTCCTGTAGAAGGCCTCTCTGCACCCCAAGTCATGGCCACCAAGCCAAGTAAGCCCATGGCTGCCACCATCAACAAGCCAAGGACACTCTCCCTGAAGGATCCCGCTGGAATTTCCCACTTTTTCCTCTAGGCCCTGGGCTAGATCCAGCCCTTATCCCCCACTCTATTCCCAGCTCTTCCGTAGCATCTAGAGGAGCCTGGGTGTCTGAGAACCTGAGAACCTGCTGGCCCTGTCCTCCTTGCAGGCCTGAGGACCCCCAAGCCACATCAGACTGTCATAGGCCTCACCCGGAGCAGTGTCCTATGGCTTCCCTACAACTGGACACCAGCCCATCGACAGCATGGTGTAAACTCAGTCAAAATTCCCACATCCTGCCTCCCTAGCATAAGCAGCCTAGCCTCATGGTGGAGCAGAAGTGGTACCCCACTAACCCTACATTCAACTATCAGTCAGCTACCCAAGGTGAATGTCTATTCAGTTGTGAATCTCCACAACTCTCTAGTCTTTACTGGTTTTTCTTCAATGTTACCAGCTCAGATTACATCACAAAAACTCAGCAAGAAAATATGATTTGAGAGAAGCATTCTCTGGGCCTGATATTGCAACATCAGAAGAGCAGATTAAGTAGACATCATAGCCAGTTTCACAAGCCTGAACAGCAAGCAGCTGCTTATGTAGCTCAAGCAGGGGGGTTTGGATATATCACAGTACTTGTTTGGGCCAATCCTATCCTGAGTCCCTAGAACCATGCTTTGTATTTAGGACTAACCATCACCCTGTTGCTTGGTGTCAGTCTTGGTATTCCTTCCACAAGAGGAACAGATCCCTCTCTTTGCGAAGTAGAAATGAATCATTAACATAGTGTTTCATATGCTTTATAGATGAGGAGAAGTTTGTTTTTCTCTCTTAATTTTGCAAAAGCCTGTCCAGGCATGATAAGAGCTTGTCCTCCATGCTACACATGTGAATCAGTTCCATCTCAACTCCTCAGTTCTTCCAAATTCTGTGTACCACATATGTGATATGTTCAGTGATACAATTTTTTCTACAGGTTACAGTAGGTAACCAAGGACAATGGCAATAGCCAATAATATTTAGAAAATCTCCTGGGCCCCCTGACCAACAACTAAAGGAAGATCTTGTTTGCCTGGTACTGGAATATTTATAAGATACTGATGGCTACTAAAGGCTATATTGTTACCATGTGCAGTGTAACTTCATCTGCATCTACCCCTACCCCATCACACACACACACACACACACACACACATGCACACACACACACACAAACTTGTGTAAGCATGCATGAGAGCACAAGCATGCATGCATGTGCATACATGCTTGCCCACAGGTAACTTCTATCCACTAGATTTAATTAGTGTCTAGGAGGCTTACTGCCAAAAAATCTCACCCTTTCTAGTTCTTTCTGAACTCTAGCTATCTGTTTTAACTCAGCTGTTCTGGCTCAAACTTCTCTCCAAGCTGACAGATTCAGACAGGCTTTTCTCTACTTCTCACTGAATTGCTCTGTTTGGCCTCAAAGTAACTCTGGCAATTTGTTCTAATTGTCTGGGTCCTTCTGATTCTCTGTCTTCAACTGCTTCTTCTGACTTGCACTGCAAGAACTGCACAAATTGAAAAGAAGTCATGAATGAATTCAACTGAACTCAATTGCAGTGCACCAAATGCACTGGTGGTGCCGACTCAACTCCACTCAACTGAACTGACTCACAACTGATTCAACTTCCAACTGTTCCTCTCTCTTTCTGCTGTTTCTAAATAGCTTCTTTGCTGTGCTAATTTTGTGAGAGTTGGGCATATCCTATCTCTGATTCATTCAGTCAAATATTTCTCATATTCTTTACTTTGTCTGCTCCTCAATTAAACATCATTTTCAAACATGGCTACTTGCTTCTACAAACTAATTTTACCTTAAAGGTGTTTACTCCAGCCAGAGGGATTAAAGCTTTATGGCATGTCTGCATTCCAGCTGGACCACACATACCCAGATCTTTGGATGCAATTCCCTGCTAAAGCAGCCATACTGCTGGACCAAAATTGCTCTACATATGCATACATACACAGCACACACACACACACACACACACACACACACACACTATGTACATATATATGTATGTATATACATGTGTATATACATATGTATATATATGTGCATATATGTATACACACACACACACACACACACATATATATATATATTCCTATGTTACTCTCCGTGTCCCTTACTAGTTAAATCTTGCTTCACCACTATTATCACATATACCTTACTTTTCCCATCTCTAGAGTTCCTTTCCCCTTTACTCTGATGTTTCTTTTTTTACTTCCAGACTTCTGTGTTATATTTTCAAATCTAAAGAGGCAGAACTGTAGCTCATAAAGAAGAGAGAATATGCAGTTTGAGGTCTATGTTACCTCACTCATAAGATTTTCTAGTTTCAAAAAAAAAAGATTTTCTAGTTTCCTTCATTAACCTATAAGTATTATGATTTCACTTTTCCTTGCAGCTGAAGATAATACCATTTTATTAGTGGACCACATTTTATTATCCAGTCATCAGTTGAAGGACATTTAGGATGCTTCCATGTCTTAACTAGTGTGACTAGAGAACAATGAATATGTCTGAGAAAATGCTTTTGAGTAGAATATATAGTATCAAGTCCTTTAGATATTATGCCAAGGAGTGGTATAGCTTGACTATATTGTACATCTGTTTAGCTTTTTGAGACTTCTACACACTAAGTTTTGTACTGAATGCTCCAGTTTCACAAAACATCAACAGTAAATGAAGGGTCCTCTTTCTCTACATCTTTGCCAACATTTATGGCCAGTTATTCTCTTCATATTGACTGTTTTGACTGAGCTAAGTAATATGAAATATCAACATAGTTTTAATTTGCATTTTTTTCAGATTGCTAAGAATGTTGAACAGGTTTCTTTAAAATTTCTATTTTATTAATTCTTTGAGAAGATCATACAATATATTTTAGCCAGCTTCACATCACCTCAGTACTCTTTTTTCTTTCTTTCTTTTTTTCTAAACCTATTAAGTTCAGCTTATGTTGCACACATAACCCTGTGTATGGAACTATTTGCTTTAGTGTAGTGAATTTATGGGGAGTCACATGCTTAAAGAAAAATGACTCTGCTCCTAACTTCTTCTCATTGTCAACAAAGCCTCAGCTAGACCCAGAAGTTTATACCCATTTCTCCACCCATTGTATTCACTTTATCTTGCTTTAGCTTGCACAATTATAATGGATGCTGTCACAATGGCTGTGAGTTCATATATATAAATAATGTCCAGAAGACATTGTTTTATTACAGTTGTCTAATTTCTCTGGTTCAGAAAGGTTTTCTATCACCATTTTTACAATAATCCCTCATCATTAGGAGGAGGGGCAAGATGCAGATTTTCTATTTATGGATTACTATTCCACAATCTACTATACTCTACACCTTAGTTAATTGTGACTCTTTGTATTAAATGCCAGCTGCTGTAAGAAGAAATCTCTCTGATCAAAATTGAGACATGTATTAATTTATGGGAATAATAATAATGCATTAGCTGTTAGTTTAGTACCATGTCCATTTAGTAGAACAGTAATAGTAGGTTTTTCCCTATGGCCTATGTCTATCCATACATTTGTTCTTTGTTCCACAAATAGTGCCAAGTGTAAGTTCAATCTTGTGGTACCATTCCTAAATCCAGTTAGAAAGTGTTTGGTTACTTCCAGAACACCCATGCCACTATTACATCAAGGCACATATCTTGCCAGACCAGTAGTTGTATTGCACATATTTAAAGATATTTTGTACATATATTTTTTTCCTCTTTTAAGAATGCTCTATTCAGATTTATATCTCATTTATCACTAGGTCACTTTTATTTATGATATGAAAAAAATGATCTAAATGTTTAAATAGCCCACATCCCAGGCTAAGACTACACCTTCAGGAGCAAGAATAATTAACTGTAGCCTTTTATGTAGTTGTCTTAAGGCATTCATAAAGCTATTTAATGTGGATTGGGTTGGCATAAGGATAGTCTGACTTTATGTTATATTGATAGTACCATTTTCTACAGCAGGCTGGGAAACAAGAGGGTCCAATAGCTGCTAATTTAGGAGTCAAATCATACCCTCCCTGGTGTCGTTGCTCAAGCACAGGAAAATGAATATAAGGAGTAGGACTTCCAACAATAACTTGAATAACTCATTAGTAACACTAATAGTGATTTTAATCAATTTTAACAAGTTGTACACTTTTTCAGTTTCCAGAGAGATATGGCCTTCCTGGGTCTGTTTCATATTTGTAAAGCTCACAGTTGGGCTGACTAAATGCCTAGAACCAATTCATAGGCTTGTCAAGGGTTCTTTTGACTTACAATCATAGCTTGTGGGGATTCTCTTAATAGCAAAGGAATATAGCTGGAGAGAATGGATCTATCAAATATTGTCTAATGAATTTGTAGACAAACAGAGAAAAACAGGAAGGGAAAACAAACAAACAAAAAAGGCACTGCCACTGCCACAGCCAGGTAACCACAAAAAAACAGAAAATAAGAATAGATATTGAACATCTTCATAGTCATACAGTAATTCAAGAATACATCCAGAAGCATTACTCTAGTATTCTAATTATTATTCTATCCCATTTAAAATATCTTTCTAATTATTCATATTTGTGTTGATTTTTAGCTGATATTTTCCGAAATATTTTGACATGCATTCTCTCATATGTAGTGACAATGCATAAACAAATAGATGTAATCAACTTTAGAGAAGAAATTCAGTGATTCAGCTGGATTTCATGTTCACTTTGGAATGATTCATACTTTTAAAGTATGTTGTTTTAAGTGCCTCATTAAAGTCTTGAAAATGTTCAATATACACTAATGCAAAAGTGTTAAGCACAAAAAGGGGATTTTACATGGTAATTGCCATATGATTGACAGATGAATGTGTTAAAATCCTGTTGTGATCTTCTGAAAATAAAATAATGCACAAAGAATATATTGGTTGTAATCATATCTGAAAATAGAACCTTTTTCTTATTTGGGACACATTAAAAGAGCTCCTACGTGCAGCCATATAATACATGAAAGTATTAATGATTTCATGATTTTGTAAAATTGCCTATATTCTGGTACCTATTAATCCCCTGTCTGTGATTCCTAAGGCAAGTTGGTTCACTTCATTATACCTTTACCTCATGTAATGGATTTATATGACAGAACACATTCCACCAAGTAGCTGGAAGAATTATATGGAAACATTTAAAAATATATGAAGGATACTGTGTCTTGGCAAAAAATGTCTATTATGGTCTCCATTGTTTTTGCCCCAGCTTCAGGTGCTTTTAACAGAATTTCTAATAATTTAATATTGAAATTGATGCTGTAGTCAGAAATGGGATTATGGTGAAATAATAAAACATGATATATGACAGTTTGGAGAAAAGTTTATATTAGATAAGAGAAACTGAGTGAATGCTAGCATTGGGTTGTGGTTCACAAAGCTCCAGGTCTATAATGGAAATCCTCTGGCTTGTACTTAGAGACATTCAAGGAGAGAAGGTAGGAATGAAGCCATAGCTCCAGAAGCTTTCATGCTTCCGACAAAGAAAATAAAATATTCTAGAAATCCCCAACAGCTTTCAACTTCTTGTCTTTTAAGCTACCAGGCATCTTGCCATCCTGTTCTAAACAAGAATTCTGATGACAAAGAGGAAGGAAGGGGAATGTTTTTCACAGGTGCTGGGGATTTGCATCACTGGATTAAAGGATTTCCTCAGTAGCACTTCCTTAACCACTTTTCAAATAAAATGAACTAATTAATACCTTAGTAACTTTAGCTGCCAATTAAAGCACTTCCTTTGCTTTCTCCTGTCTGAATATAGTCCTTCTGTGTTTGGTATTTTAATTATTTCTGTATTTAAAATTTAGAAATCACTGTTAGTTAATGTGGCTGTGTTGTCATAGAAAGGACTCATGGACAGTTTGCTGTAGTACCTCTGCAGGTATATTGTAGACATTCGAGAGAGAAAAGATAAGATACATATATTCCCGTTGCCTTTCTCTGTGGTCCATATGCCTACCCTACCTCTGAAATGTGTAAACTCAGAGTGTAGTTACTCAGTCTCTTCCCCTGCCTAACCCCAGTCATCATTTAGGAGACTTGTATAGTGCTCATAGTAAAAGTGACCTTTCTCATAGTATGGAGCTTTATCATAAAAGTTAGAGGCTATTTTCTGTACTACTTATACTCTTCTGTCTGAGTCTAATATTTCTGGCTGCCAATAATAATTGGATTACTCTTGACGGGCACAGATCAGCAGTTTGTAATATCTCTTAAAAGCTGGTTCACTGAATGTCCCTGAGAAACATATTAATGCTGGTGATGTAAAGTGCCTGTGATATAATGTGATTAGCTGTTCTTAAGATAAGGGGCCATCTCAAACTTCATAAATAAATAAGAAGTTATATAGTGACAACCATCAATAATTTATTACCTTTGTCCATATGTTATTAACAGCTCCAAGAAAGTGTATGGTCTTCTCTTCTTGGTCTCTGTTAATGCTATGCTAATGTAAGGTTATATCCTAAGGGAGATATTTTATTTTCAGTCATCATTGGATAATATATTAAGTTAATTGAGGGAGGAAACTTTCTAAATGTGGGTTGTGCCATTAAACTGGCTGGCTAAGCACAAGAATTCTTTATGCTCTGCTTCTTGAATCTGGGTGCAATTTGGCTAACCACTGCCTTCTCCAAATACCACACATTCTCTTCAAAATAGAGTTCTCTTGGACCTATTAGTCAAAATAAACTCTTCCTTTTTTTAAACTGCTTTTGTTGGATATTTTGTCCAGTAGCAATTAACTGATACAGATATGCACCACCTATTGTGTCAGATCTCCACATTCTAATTGCGTAAAATAGAATACAGTATGATTATATGATGTTGTATAATGGATTTTATTACTCATATTATGAGCCTGAAAACTTATGAAACTCCTCAACTTGGCAGATAAGTTGGGGTGCTGAGGAAATAGGCAAAGTACTGACTCTCAATTTTGATTTTCTCTACTACTCTATAACATTTAAGCATGTACTTCCGTAGAGACATTTAAAGGAGAACTTCCTCATTCTTCAAAGTATGCATCTGTCATGTACTTTCCTTTAATAGAGAAATCAACATTGTTTGACAGATTGCTCAGAAATATCACCATCACCACTCTAGTTTTTATTATATCATCTAAATTTTTATTATTTATAAAGCAGCCATGTAAAACTCATTAATAAAAAGTCACAGTTGTGTTTCAATAACATTTATTGAAAAAATAAATAAGGTGTCAGACCATATTTTTTTCATGGAGCATAATTTGTTCATTTGATCTGGTTTAATATTACTTTTGAAAAGATAAAAGTTTCATGAATTTGGTGTTGGAAATTGTGCTCCTTTTGCTCCATTTCATGCAATCCTAGAGAACTTACATTATCCATAGCTACTTCTATACAAGTCTGGCCTACAATCAAATTCTATTGATCCATGTTCAGTCCATGAGAACTCAGCAATCATGATGCAAAGGGAATCTAGAAAAAAAAGAGATGACTTAGCATTTATCTTCTCTAACTATAGATGGTATAAATGACTTGGCCAGGTTCAGGATATTAAGGCAGTTAGCACAAAGATTCCAGTGGTGTGACCGAGACCCCAAACCAGCCATAAAACCTCTAACCTGCACTCTGTCCTATATGAAGATGTTCTGTGGCAACGGTGGCACGGCACAGAATTTGTGGGAGTGATCAACCAATAGTCTAATTTGAGACCCATGCCATCTATACCAACAGTCTCTGGATGATCAGAACCTAAAGCTGGATAGCCCAGAGACCTAGGGTAGAATAAAACATGACTGGCAAAAAAATAAAAATAAATAATAGAAATAAAAATGAATTAATGAATGGTTCCCAATGATATTTGATTGTGCACACCGATTGGTCCCAAGCCTGGTAATCATCAGAGAGGCATCCTCTGACAACTGATAGGAGCTGATGCAGAGACCCACAGCCATACTTTAGGCAGAGACAGGACCTTGATTGCAGATCTTTATTGATCTTCCCTCAGAACTCAGAGAACACTCTAGAAGTTGGGGGCTGGGGGAAGGAATAGTGGGAGCCAAAAGGGTCAAAGAAACTTGGCAAGCATGGTTCTTAGAATCAACTAAGGAGGTTCAAAGGGGTCCACAGAGACTGGAATGGTAATTGTGGATGTTGCATGGACCTGTGCTAAATCCTCTGCATATACCTTATGTTTGTTGGCTTGATGTTTTTGTGGGACTCCTAACAGCAGGAGTCTGTGACTCTTTTGATTACTCTTGGGACCCTTCTCTTATGCCTTCTGCCATATTTATTTGATGTCCCTGTAAAACCTGATCCTTTCTGGGGGAAGGTGGGAGTGATGGATCTGTGGAAGGTAGGAGGGAGAAAGTTGGAGACCAGAAGAAGGGAACCTGTGGTCAGGATTATTACATGAGAGAAGAGGGGAAAAAAGAACGAAAGAAAGCAAACAGTAGTCTGTTCTACACCAGCTTGAGCTCAGATGCATCACTGAGCCTAGACCAGTCTTTTTACCCATGTACAGCCAACACATCCCGACTCAGCCCAGCCTCAGTAGCTGATCCAAGAATCATAAGCAAGAAATTTATTATTATTTAAAATCATATAATTTTGGCAAGACTGATTGGCTGCCATAGACAAAAGACATGGTAATATACAAAAGCTAAGTTTCAGATATTCATTATCAAATGCATTTGCTCTGCTAGTATAAACACATCAAGGAACAAATGAGCCATGAATGTGAATGTGAATGAAATTCAAAACACAAATCTACAAACTTTTATGATAGCAATTTGATCACTCAGATTTTGCTTTCAGTTTTCAGAATTTCTGTAGGTGGAAAAGAACTCTGATTCACTCAGCAAAAATCAACCTCTGCTTTTCTTGATTAAAAAAATTTTCATAATAGTGACTCATAGAAAAACTAATAGCAACAATTAACTTGTACGGAGATTGCCCTCAATGTGACTCATCTAAGTGATTTTCATTTGGTTTGCAAAGTACAAGTTCAAATCGATGTCCAAGTTTATCTTTATCACATCAACTGTTCTACTAAGTGATTAAATTGAAATTCCTCATTTTAATATAAATCCCATCATAAATCTGAGAAAATTCTGGATCTCTGCTTTTTTAATGCTGTTCTTAGAAGTGTGCTGTGCCTCTAATAAACTTAGCACTGCCAATACAGCTTTCTCATAAGGCAGCAATCAATCCAATTCATGATTATTGATCCCCTTTTCACCAACAAGCCTAATGATAAATGTAACCAAGGAAATCATGAAGCAAATATGTAGTACATATAATGTTTCTTCAAAAGAGTTTCAGAGAACAAAATATTGTTTCTTATTTTGTAAACACAAGCAAAGATTCTTAACATGTATAACAAATTTTCTATGACAACATGACATTCTATAGAACTAAAAGCTTCTCAGCTTAGAAATGCTTGCATCATACTAAATAGTTATTAAGTAATTAATAATTAATCAATCAAGTTTCAAATATCCCTCTCCATTTTGGCTAATTTCTGACATCATGACTTCATAAATATATTGGAAGGTAACAGAGAACATTGACTTGATTTATAGAAGACAGAGAATTCTATCCTAAGTCTCACTTTCTCTCATATATAGAAAGAAAAGATCATGTGTAATCATAGACTATAGCTAATTATTCTTATTTTAATGAAAGAACATTGAGTATGCACTGAGGTACTCAAGAGAACAAGGGATACAAAACCTGAAGAACAGAACTGCCCAAGTGGATATCACAGGAAGCTAGTAACTGTACCTGGAAACCAGAACTAGTGTTATCTCTAGATGGAGAACATATGACTTTTTGTAGGCTTGGTTTTGGGACTCTTTATTTTCAGGATCAAATACCTCAAGTAGGTTTTCATCACACTTTCTCAGGCCTGATGACCATGCTAGCGATAACATGGATTCATGTTTGTTTGCTTGCTTGTTTGAGACTGCATACACAAGACCCAGATTGTCTGAGAACATAGTCTGTAGCTCAGGCTGACCCTTTCAGACACATATCAATCTTCTTAGTTCAGCCTCCCAAGTATTCGGATTATAGCTGTGAACCAATATTCAGTTCACTATGGGTAAACCTGGTGCCTTAATTTCATTCATGACAAAAACATCTTGAGGGAGAAAAGGTTTATTTTTCTCACAGTTCAAGGGCACAGCCCATCATAGTGAGAAGTTAAGGCAGCAGAAACTCAAAGCAGCTGTTTGTGTTACATCCATAATCAGGAGATGAGTGCAAGCCAACACTCGGCTCATGCTTTCGTATTTTATACAGCCCAGGATTGCTACTCAGGGACCAGAGGTGATAGAAGATTTGCCAAATTGGCAATTAATGCTAACCTTCAAGACATAATGAAACAAAGTAGTACAATAAACTCTTTCAACAGCAACACATAGGCTGCCCCAGTGTTTGTTATGTATTCTACCGAATTACGAAAGCTTCATCCTGTGTGAAACATGCTGAAGATGTGCTGTAAGAGAAACTTAATTTGTTTATATGAAAGAAAAAAAGAAAGCAGGGCATCTGGCATTTAGGAGACCTTCAATAATCCTCACTTTTCTCTATTTGGCCTTTCTAGATCTTTTCTCTTTTTCTTTTTCTTTTTTTCTTTTCCTGGCTTAAAGTCTTCAATTTGTACATCACTGGCCAAGGCAATTAATATCCATATGCATCAGTTTCCTTTTATAATAATTAAACTGGATCATTTAGTGAATTATTAATTAAATCTTGACTGTTGCTGTCCTTTACAAACTTATGATTTTTTTTACAAGTTATTTCAAAACAACTGTAGTTTTCTGACTTGGATACTGGTGTTTCAGGGATGGGGAGTTGTTGCTGCAAATAACAGAACCAACAGAGTAACAGAATATTCGCATGAGGTAAGAAAGAAGTCTAGTTCAACAAGATTCAGTATCTAGTTTTGATTCAAACTTCTAAAGTCAGACACTGGGCAGTTTATTTTAGGCATATTTAAGTATAGTAAAATTTGGAGGGGGGAGGTTCCTGGTATAACATCAGCACAATAAAACATAATTGCATCTAAATACTTTTCAAAGTACATGTCACTTTTCCATGAAGATAAGTTCTATACATTACATATCTTATCTTAAGGACTTGGGAGAGGATCTGCTGTGGTACCAGTCACACAGATAGCTCAAATCTCAATAACATATTAACCACCTCTAGCCAGGTTTGAAATGGACTGGGGGAGCCATGTGTGCCTGGCCTTACAGATATTAAAGAGTTCACCAGACTATTTCCCAAACTTCTGTGTGGAAAACAGGTTATACATCTTTTTAAAAGTTTTTTAAAAAATCATACATGTTTAATATTCCTGGTTTCATGATCTCATTGGTATTTATATGTGAGTACAAGGACTTTATGCCCTCTATACATAACTTTGCTTAAAAGATATATTGATAATCATTATTTCAATTCTGCTATACTCTACTGTTGGCTGTTCTGTTGTTTTACTAGTTATTGGTTACAACTTGTGGTATGATGAGCATATTCTCATTGGACTTACATGTAAGGCTTTGTATAGCTTGAGGCTTCTTTCATAAATGACTCCCTTGAAGTATATTCCTAGTTCTGTAAGACAGTATACGGGGCAAGTGTCAGTCTACTATCAAGTTGAACTGAGCCCTTGCCAAAGCTTGTCAAAGGAGATGATATATAGCTGGTTTAGCACAGAAATATCTGCCTGAAGCCTCCCAGCAAGGAATATTCTTTTTTCCCCATTATGTGGCTTTCTCTGTGCTCAGTGGTAGTTATTAATTCTGAAAGCATTAGTCTACTTTCACAAAGTACTAAACCATAAAGCGCTTTAGTTTAAGTATGGTATTTGTGAAAGCACTTGGAAGGCAGGTAAGGTTTCAGCTATTCTTGTAGATTTGCCAGCCAAAGGTAAATTAATTTTTTAAAATTAATGCTTCTACATATGGTTATTCAAGTGGGAATAAAACTCTTGAACATCATTTTACCTATGACCATTTTGGAAATCCAGAGTTCTGGATGTTATGCAAAGTTCTAATAGTATTTGCATTGGATGTGAGCTCTAAGGACTCCTCCGTCCACTAAAGTTTGAAAAAACACTATCTTAAAGATCTTCTGTATCTCTATTAGCATTCAGGATGCACACTTCAAATGCATTCTATAATAATATACTAAGGTTTGTGGGAGGATCATAGGGGTCATTCTTAAAAGGCAATATATTTTTGTCTATTATATGTTGCCGTAGTTAAGGTTTCTATACTGTGAATAAACAAAAACCTTACTTGTCTTAGAAAAAAAACTGTTTATTTCATTATTCATTTTCAGGTAATAGACCATTACTGAGGAACAAATACTTTAGCAAGGCAGAAATAAAGACACAGGAATTGATGCCAAGGCCATGGATAAATGCTACATACTGTGTTCATCTCCTTGGCTTGCTCAGCCACTTTATTTTACCATCCAGGATCAATTGTCTAGGGGTTGAACCATCCCAATGTGATGAGCA
>JADRCD010140817.1:0-10452 GCA_019843815.1 Montemys delectorum | reverse complement strand
TAGGCCTGCCTTTATATGTTACTTGACCATTTTCCCTTACTGCTTTTAGTATTCTTTCTTTGTTTTGTGCATTTGGTGTTTTGACTATTATGTGACAGGAGGAATTTCTTTTCTGGTCAAGTCTATTTGGAGTTCTGTATGCTTCTTGTATGTTCATGGGCAACTCTTTCTTTAGGTTAGGGAAGTTTTCTTCTATAATTTTATTGAAGATATTTACTGGCTCTTTAATTTGGAGGTCTTCACTCTCTTCTATACCTATTATCCTTAGGTTTGGTCTTCTCATTGTGTCCTGGATTTCCTGGATGTTTTGGGTTAGGGTCTTTTTGCATTTTGCATTTTCTTTGACTGTTCTGTCAATGTTGTCCATGTTATCTTCTGCCCCTGAGATTCTCTCTTCTATCTCTTGTATTCTGTTGGTGTTGCTTGCATCTATGTTTCCTGACTTCTTTCCTATGATTTCTAACTCCAGGGTTGTCTCTTTTTGTGATTTCTTTATTGTTTCTGCTTCCATTTTTAGGTACTGAATGGTTTTACTCAATTCCTTCACCTGTTTGTTTGTGTTGTCCTGCAATTCCTTAAGGGATTTTTGAGTTTGCTCTTTAAATTCTTCTACTTGTTTACTTGTGATCTCCTGTAATTCTTTATGGGATTTTTTTTTTTTTTTGTTTCCTCTTTAAGGGCTTGTACCTCTTTACCTGTGTTCTCCTGTATTTCTTTAAGGGAGTTATTCATGTTCTTCTTAAGTTCTTCTATCAGCATTGTGAGATGCGTTTTTAGATCCAAATCTTGCCTTTCTGGTGTTTTGGGATATCCAGGCCTTGCTGCAGTGGGAGTACTAGGTTCTGTTGAAGCCAAGCAGTCTTGGTTTCTGTTGGTAAGATTCTTTTGTCTGCCTTTTGCCATCTCTTGATCTCTGGTGTTAGATGTTCTTGGTGTCTCTGACTAGAGCTTGTCCTGTCCCTGCCGCTCTGCAACTCCTGAGGCCTGTGCCTCCCGGTTGGTCCTGCCTGAGTCTCTGGGTGAAGGCAGGCCCTGGAGGCAGGCCCTCCACTAGCAGGGAAGGAGCAGAGATGGTCTCTGACCCAGCTCTGTCACTCTGAAGCTGAGAGGATCCTGTCTCTGCTGCCCTGTGACTCCTCTGCAATTCCTGAGGCCTGTGTCTCCCTGCTGGTCCCACCTTAGAAAGTCACCGGAGAGAAAATCTCCCATTTTGTTTTAAAAAACTGTTATACTTTATTTTTTGTATATGTGAAAAGCACTTTAAGCTTCTATATCAGATGTAAACTTATGACGTTAGCCTTTGAACTACTACTTACTGAACATAGAATATTGACTCCTGCTCCCTTCTTCCTTCCCCCTTTATTCCTTCCTTTGTCTCTCTGTTTTGCTTTTTCATCTTTTTTTCTTGATTCTAAAACTCCTTGATTTACATAATAGTTCAGATTTCTTGGATGTTTATTATAGAAGTATTTTATATTTAACATATTTCTTTAATTGATGTATCTATTTCTTCTATTGAGTAATAAATGTCTGAGATTCTCTTTCCCATCTATTATTCTAAGAAGCTTATACTAGTAAGGCTTGCCTCTGTGGTTCTTGTTAGAGTTACATAATTTTTCCCTCTAAGTTTCCTTCACTTTGGCTTTTCATTTTATTCTATTTACATTTTCAGGTCTTGAATGGTTTTATTCATTTTCTTTCACTGCTTAATGTGTTTTCGTAGATTTCATCAAGGGATTTATTTGTGTCATATTAAGAACCTTTATCTTATTGATAAGGACTGTCTTATGGTCTTTTACTTGTGCTTTAACTCTGTTGCAATATTCATGTCTTTCTGTGGTAGTATTGCTTAACTCTATTGGAGGTACATCATCCTGGCTGTTACTGATTATGTTTATACACTGGTACATAGGCATCTGGCATTGGGAATATTATAATTCTAGGTGCGAATATTTGCCCTTTTCTTTGCTCTGTGGGTCTTTTGTTCCTTGTTTTCTGTTTCTTTTCTGGTTCCTACAAGTTTTTGAGAGCTGTGTGAAGCTTGTAGAAAAATCTTCTGTGGTCCTGATATGTTTAACCACTGGGAGTACCAGGCAAAATGTGCTTCTGAGTATTGGGACCTATATCAAGAATGGAAAATGCTGGGTATAGCAGAAAAACTTCACAAGAAGGAGGAAAACTGAAAGTTCCACCAGGATCTGCTTAGTCCCTTGGGTATGGGAAAATTTATGTTAGTCCACAACAGAAGGTTTGCTGAAGTACTGGATGCTAGAATGTGAGATTGTACTTGGAGGAATGGGGACTGGTGAATCTGCAGTTTGCCTACTTCTTTTTCTGGTCAGAGCAGTGAGGAACATTAGAAGGAGGAAGATCTGTTGGACCCATTAGAGATGAAGAGAGAATGTCACAGGTATTCTGCTGAAGAACTTGGGATGAGACAGGGGTGTTGAACTTCGTGGGATGGAGGAAGAGGTAAAGATCTTCAATTAGCCTAACTGCTTCTTTGCAGGAATGACCTATGAGTTCCCAGGGAGTGTCTCCTGGAGTTGTGGGCTAGGATAAAGTAACTCAAAAGTAGAGTGATTAGGAGGGGAAGATCTGTGGAATCTACTGGAGATGGGGTGGGGAAGGGGAGGGAGACTACAGCAGGATTCTCTTGCAGAAGTGGGGATGAGACTGAATGATGTGCTTTGGTGGGGCAAAAAGGAAATGTGAAGGTCTGCAATTAGCCTACATGCTTCCCTGGCTGGAGCAGCTTCTGAGTTTGCAGTGAGATTACTTCAAGTTGCAGGTGGAGGTTAGAGGGATCTGTGTACTCCACTGGCAATGTGGGAACAGGGAGGGGGTGGAGGTCTTAGCAGATAGTCTGCTGCTGATATGGATGAGATTGGTGGGGGCTTGGATTTGGAGGAGCTGAGGAGGAGGTGAAGATCTGGTGTTAGCCTACTGCAAGAGTGATCTGTGGATTTCCAGGGAGTGCCTCCTGGAATTGGGAGCTAGGGTAAAGCAATGAAGGGTGGTCAAGGGTAGGAGTCAAAGAGCTGAGAGATCCCCTAGAGAAAAGGCTTGAGGGGGCTGCTTCAGATGTTCTGGTGCAGAGATAAGGAGGAGACTAGGAGACTGGATTTGCAGGAATGGGGGAAGAGGTGAAAATTTAGCCAGAGTAGGATTTTATGTTTTTAGAAAATTTCACATTGATAGTCTTTTTTTTCTACCAATACACTTTTAACAATATGAAAAAATATTTTACACACACACTCACACACACACACACACACAGAGGGGGGGAGAATTTTAAAAATTAATCATTTGAGAAGATTCAAACCTTGTGAGAGTTATACATGGTTTTATTGCTACTTAGTATGACACAGTTCAGGATCTCTTTGATTTGAATGTGAGATGGCTTAAGATGACTTAAGTGTTTGAATACTTAATTCCTGTCTAATGATGCTGGTTTGAAAGGTGCAGGGCCTTCTGAACACAGTGCATATCTGGTAGAACAGAAATAATAGACTTCCAAGAGTGTTGGTAAGCAGGTAAAAGGTCATGCTACTTTTAAAATCAATATTGAAATATACCACATTATTACACATGTAATTTTGTTCATGAAACTGCACCTAACAGAAATGAATACACATATCCATATAAAAGTACAATTGTAATTGTACTGAGATTTTTCATAGTAGCCAAAATGTAGGAACAATCCAAATGTTTCTCATTTGAACAATAGATGAGTAAATTATAGTATCGTCATACCATAAAAAATTTAATCAAATATCATGTAGCTTGAGGCATGGATATATGTAAAAAGAATTTTACTAAGTGTAATAAGTCAAACAATATTTTAATGATAACTCTATGAGAGTTTAAGAATGACAAACTTATCATCAAAATGAACAGATTAGTTGTTCCTTAGGAGAATGTGAATAGCAAAGGTGTGTCAGCATACTTTGAAGACTAAGGATTCTTCTATATTTTGATTATATATGTAATATATATGATTGGATATGATTACCACAATTTTTCTTTTTTTTCCTCACAATTTCTCAAGACTACAAACATATGAATCTTATTGCCTACAAATAATGCCTTAACAATGGTAATTACAACAAGACACTGCTCAGAGCCTGGAGAAAAGTTAAAAGGTTTGCATGCAGGGCAAAATTTCAAAGACAGTTGACATATTTATTAGGCTCTGGTGGTCAAAGAAATGTCATCCACAGGGTTGTCAGCATTTAGCACAAAACCTAGTAAATTTAACTTCATCTTGAATGCTTATGAAAACTGAATAAGAACATGATTAGAAAAGACTAGTGGTACTCAAAAAGAAGAAGTATACTGGTTGGAACTGAACTCTACAACTGTGCATTTTGGTTAGTTATGGTTCTCTGCAGTGGTGTCGATTTGTTTCAATGAGAATTTTCCTTGAAGATAGCTGAGGAAGACACTTACCTGTGGGTATAAGAATAAGTATTTAGAATGTAGTTAGGGATTGTTTTAGTTTGGGTCTCTATAGTTATGATGAAACACCATGACCAAGAAGCAAGTTGGGGAGAAAAGAGTTTATTTGGCTTACAGTTCCATGTATTTATGTTCAATATTGAAGGAAATCAGGACAGGCCCTCAAACAGGGCAGGATTCTGGAGGTAGGAGCTGATGCAGAAACCATGGAGAGGTCCTGGCTACTGGGTTGCTATACTTCTGGCTTGGATTGCATTTTATTGCTGTGAAGAGATACCATAACCAAGACAAGTCTTATAAAAGAAAGCATTGAATTGAGGCTGGCTTATAGTTTCAGAGGTTCAATCCAGTATCATCATGGCAAGAATCATGGCAGCCTGATGGCAGACATGGTGCTGGAGAAGGAGCTGAGAATTCTACATCTTAATACAAACACAGCCAGGAGACTGTCTTCCCCAGGCAGTCAGGCAGAGGGTCTGGATCACACTGGACATGCTTGAAGATGTAAGACCTCAAAGCCCACAGTGACACATTTCCCCTAACAAAGCCATATCTCTTTCAATAAGGCCACACATCCTAACAATACCACTTCCCATGGGTTCCCAAGCATACTCAAGCCATCTCAAGGATTATGCTGGTTTGATAAAGCTGAAGTTGTTAGATTCTTCTCCAAGACTGGTGATTGCACTTGCCTTGGTTAGTTTGCTGTGGGAAAACTCTGCTAATTAAGGTGAAAGTCCTCCATTAATCTGATAGCCTTCTGGGGCTCAGTACTATATAGATGTCTGCCTTCCTTGGCAGATCTTCTCGTTCTCTGGACTTATCTGGGGAGTTGAAAAAATCCCACATTTCTACCTGTAGAATGTCAGGTAGCATAATACCTGGAATGCTTCCCCATCCCAATGGGGCATTTTGGTACTTGTAGCCTTCCAATGACATTCCCTTTCTGGGTATTCCTTCCCCCAGTTATTTACATCCACATTTACCTACAAAGGTACAATATGATCAAGAAAAGATTGCCTCACAGAGCTGCTTCATTAAAGATGGATGCAGGGAACACTTTCACCTAAAAGAGTTGCATCTAAGATTTCTGAAGAAGGCTTTCTTTCCCCCAGCCCCTCTAGTACTCAGCACTTACTCCCAATCAGATCATATTCTATTCATCCCAGGTTCCATCTTCCCCTTCCTTCCTGAAGCCTACCAGACCTGAGGGGAATCATAGAGCTCAAACCACAGTTCCTGTCTTCCTCTCCCAGAAGTATGTCCATGGTGCCTGAGCAACCCCCAGCAGAAAGGCAGACCAAGGTATGACTGTCAGGTAGATTTTCAGTACTAATCATTATTTCCTAATATACAGGAGGTCATTGTAGAAGAGGGCATGTAAATGTAAAAAATAAGCTAAGCTTATAAGGCCCCAACCCTAGACAAACAACTACAAGCAACTAAGGAATGCAAGGAGTGGAAAATAAAGTTTTCCCCAGGAAGAGCACCACAATTGGTTATCCAAATTCCAAATGGTCAGCTCTGAAAACAGATACATACAAGTGACATACAAGTGATACAAGTGACTCATCAGTTTGTGTGTGTGTGTGTGTGTGTGTGTGTGTGTGTGTGTGTATCAATGATTAAAGAAAAAGATCTTGGATTTGAAAGAGAACAAGGAGGAGTACATGGGAGATTTTGGAGGGAGGAAAGAGAAAGGTGAAATGATGTCAATTATACTATAATCTCAGAATATTTTTCAAATATATTTTGAAAAGCAAAGAAAACTTTTAGGATAGAAAATTGTGTCTGCTCCCTTGGTCTCTAAAGAAGAGTATTAGATTTGGTGAGGCATTTGGGTTTGTTTAATCAGTGACAGAAGCCCCTGGAGATATGAATGATTGGAGTCAAATTTTCTCATCTGTGCCTTAAGAGTATTAGCCTGTGGCTAGGTGAACAGTGTACCAACAGAGGATATAGATGAAGATGGGCAGAAAGGGAACAAGACATTATCAAGGTACATGAAAGAGGAAATGTTTGAAATGGCCAATAATACAACCAACTACAGAAATAAAGGGAGAGACAAGGTATATATTGGAAATGTAACTACAGGACTTTCCATCTATTCATAAAAGAGAGGATGCAGGATGATGCAAAGGCTGTGAGCACAGAGGGAGGGGCGAAGCTGTCTTCTTAGATTTTTATCTAAAGATAAAGGTAAAGTAACTTTTCATATTTTAAAACTCTTTCCTTTAGTATGTATCTATTTCTTTTCAGAATTCCTTACTTTTTATTTACTTTCATTTTTTAGATAGAGCCTAACTGCATAGCCTTGCAAGCTTGTAATTCACTATGTAAACCAGGCTGGCCACAGGTTCAAAGAAATCCCCCTGCTCCCTCATCATAAGTGCTAGCATTATAGACATGAGCTACCGTTGGGGATTGGTCTGGGGCTGCTATATATTCAAATGTTAAATTCTGGCCTCCAAAATCTGTTTGCCCCCAAGAAGCAGATCCTCATGTACAACAAATGATACTATGTAAACCTTGCTCCTCAATTTAAACTTAATTGGTTAGTAAAAGCCTAGAGCCTTTGATTGGATTGGAGAGAAAGGCAGGACTTGAGGATTGAGTAAGGGGTCTCAGGAGAGACCAAGGAAGAAGGAGAAAGGAGGAAAGGAGATGGAGAGAGGAGATGGACTGTGAGCACACAGCAAGGAGAAGTATACTCTGAGGACAGGCTGGTAGTACAGAAATCACCTGGGTGAAATGCAACCAGCAAGTAACAAGGGACATATGGCTTGGATGTAAGTTAGAATCGCTCAAAAACGCTCCAATCTAGGTTTACAGCATATAAATAAAATACCAGGATTTTGTTTCTTTTATATGGGCTAGCTAGAATATATAATTCATTTTACAAGCTTCCATACCCTGTGCTATATTCAATGTATTCAGACATACTCAGTAAATGTAGCAGGTGACCTCTATGTAAAGCTAGCTTGCTATGTCTCACTTCAGGTTGAGTGTTGACCTGACATTCCAAGCAGCAATCGTCTTGAATGTGAGAAGTCCATTATCAAAGCACAGACCTTTGCTGGGAAAGATGGAATATCATTAAACCTCCAGATATAGGTCTAAGACAAATATGCTAGATGCAGTCACTGAGAGTTTTACAATAATACATAAAAAGCCATTAGTCAGCTCTGACCCCATTTTTCTCTTTTCTTCAAATCCTGATAAAGGAAGAAACAAAAAAGAATAATTTTCCAGCTGGTTCCCTGGCATTGTCTCATCTGTCATGAATTACTTGATTAAAATTAAACCATTTGTTGTTACGAGGACTGATATGACTCAAAATTAAAATGAGGCTCTGTGAAGGAAGAACCCTTTTTATTGCCTGTTTTTATGGGCACTGGGAAGTCTGAGAGGTCACAGGAATGCACAGTAATATAGAATTTAAACCAATGATCTGTCCTCTGAAGCAACCGCTCAGAATTAATGTTTTAATGCCTCACAGAAAAGCCAATACAACTGATTTTGGTAGGCTTTTCAAGTCCAGAAAGGAGCCTCCTACTGGCAGCCAAGACACAGCTGCCCTGATGGCTTTGATTACCTTTGTGTCAGGAGCAAATCTGTAGAACACACAATCAAGCCTGGAGAAGGGGGTTTGTTGTTTATTATTTTTGTTGTTGGTGGTAATTGGTTCATTTTTTTTTTAAGGAAAGACAGAAGCATTTCAAACCAAATATACATGTTTTAATACTAAAACTTGAACTTCGAGTGTAACCGACCTGGGCAGAGGTGGAAGCTGACATTGACTTCAAAAAGTGCTGAGTAGACACAGCAGATAGCTTGAACATTTTTACTCACTAATGTCACCAAGCAAAATACAGCAAACGGATAATGAAAAAGATAAAAGTGTACATCTCTAACTATCACAATATCTACAAATGTGCCATAATATTTACTGATAGATTATAGGTTTACAAATAATATGGAACCACTATTTATAAAGTGATTTCCATTAGTATATTCTTCCTTGCGTGTGTTTGTGTATGTATGCATAATTATGTTTGCTCATGCGTATATTTACAGGTATGCACATGCACGTGGAAGCTAGGAGAAAACATCAGGATTCTTTTTCAATTGTTCTCCACCTTCTGAAACAGGGTCTCTCGTTGAAATTGTGCTCACTGATTTGGTCAGACTGATCAGCAAGCCTCAGTAGTCATGTCTCCAGATCTATTATTATAAATCCAGCCCTCTGCTTCTGGCTTTCATGTAGGTGTGAGAGGTTTGAACTCAGACCTCCATGCTCACGTGGCAAGCATTTTACAAACAGAGCCACACACTCAGCCCTGAAGCAACATTTTATTAATGGTTTTTATAACTCTTAGGTGGAATATTGTGCATGGAAATCACAATTTAAAAAAAAAACAGGCTTGAAATCTCAAAACTTGGGAGACAGAGGAAAGAGAATTACTCTGGATGTGAGACAAGCTTAGGTTATAAAGAGTAGCCCAATATACAACATAATAACTATTAGGCCAGCTAGGAGCATATAACAAGATTCATGAACACTCACAAGCACAAGCGTATATATCAAAACATCAACAAGAACAAGAAGACACTTTCAATGGCTACTGTTTAGTTAAATACATATCATATCATCCTTGATTACCATAAACTATAAGACTTTAAAAAGAAAAAGGCATAGTTTCAAACAATAATCCATTATAATTTGAAATTTCTGATTGGGTGAGCTATTTTTCACTGAATTCCTGTCTAATTATTTACAAAACAATTAATTCCTAAAGAAAAAAGTCAATGTTTCCACTTTCTGAGATTATTGATATACTTACTGCATTGTGAATTTACTGACTTCACACAGAGGCTTAATAATAGTTTGCACATAAAGAAAGTGGTTTACACTCTTTGGCAGTTACCTGAGGAACCCTAAGTCTATATATCACAGAGACACTTGCAACAGTGTTTATTACACCATGGCTCACAATGGCTAAAATTATGAATCAAACTCAGTGTGTGTCAAGAGAGGAATGAATAAAGAATGTATGGTCTTCAAGTACAGTGGAACTTTACTCAGAGATGAGGAAGAAAAAAATTATTCATTTTCAAGAAAATGGATGCAACTATGGATTGTCATATTAATCTAATTAAGTTATACAGAACAGCCAGGCGGTGGTGGCCACACGCCTATAATCCTAGCACTTGGGAGGCAGAGGCAGGCGGATTTCTGAGTTCGAGGCCAGCCTGGTCTACAGAGTGAGTTCCAGGACAGCCAGGACTACACAGAGAAACCCTGTCTCAGAAAAACCAAAAAAAGAGAAAGAAACCAAAAAAAAAATTTATACAGAACAATATTTATCACATTTTTCTATTCTGTGAATCTTAGAATTTATATAGATACATGAAATAAGTTTGTGCATATGGCATGACAATAGAACCAAAACTGCCTATGAGAATAAAGGGAGGTAACAGGATGGGGAGGGTGAAGAAGGAAACTTGGAAGCATGGTAAAAGATATTATAGTGAAAGAAATAACCTTATAAAACCCAGTACTATGTACAATAACTATTGCCAATAAAAAACGCAGCAAATGTCTGAACAGAATGTAGACTAATAATGATAATGATAATAAATAGTAAATAAGATTACTTATAGCATGAATAGTGGTTATCATTTTCATTAGAGTAGTCAACATACTTTATTATATAAAGAAGGAAAGCCTGTGGCTCCTTTGGGTGACAGAGCAGAGCTGGCTGGAGGTGTGGAGGGGAGTAGGTGTGGATGATAGATCTTACACTTTCACCTCAAGACCACATTTGCCAAATTTGCCCCCTGCAGTACATCTGCTCTACTTCAAGTCTATCAAATTATACACGGCCATTGAGGGAGGGTTGCAACCTCGCTGAACTCTTGTTAGTGTTTTACTAACAATATGATTGACTTGTATATAAGACCACGAGGAAAAATAGAAGAAGAAATAAG
>JADRCD010140800.1:0-20398 GCA_019843815.1 Montemys delectorum | reverse complement strand
TTTTTTTTCCTTTTTTAAAAAAAGATTTATTTATTGTTATATGTAAGTACACTGTAGCTGTTTTCAGACATACCAGAAGAGGCTGTCATCTCATTATGGATGGTTGTGAGCGACCATGTGGTTGCTGGAATTTGAACTCAAGACCTTTGGAAGAGCAGTCAGTGCTCTTTCTCGCTGAGCCATCTCACCAGCCCTGATTAATTTTTTTAAAGGCAGTTTCCTCAGTCCCCATATTCTCTGCCCCACAAGGTCTAAAGGTCTGAGGCAAGGCAGCTTGTCCAGTCTGCAATATAGGCAAGCAAAGGTGGGTCAGGAACATATGCTTAATACAACTTACCTGTCACCATTGTCAGGACATTCAGCAAGTTCAAGGTCAGTGTCATTCTTTGTCCCAGCATCAATATTTCTCACCAATCACTCTGGAAGCCACCACACACCTTCAGCATCCTGAAAAACAAATACAAAACCAAAAACAACAAAACACAATTGTGCCCTCTTTCCCATGTTAATACCCAATTAGGGCCATACCATATCCCAGTAAGTGGATCCTTCCATTTCACCTAGGCATAAGCATGCTTAGTTTTAGGGTGTTATAGACATACAGAGAGATTTATGGCATCAAAAATTTAAATAAAAAGAACATGATTTAAGTAAATGTATGGGGTACAGGAATATAATTCCTCCTTTTTATTTTATGAAAATATTGTTTTAAAGTTCCATGGGCCCATTCCACAATACCTTTCCTTGAGGATTATAAGGAATCCCAGTAATATGGGTAATATTAAATTGTCAACAAAACATTGCAAATGCTTGACTGCAAGAGCAGTCCTATTATCTGTTTTAATCTGATTTGGAACATCCAACATAGACAAACAATGTTAGTAATGAGTAATTACATTTTTAGTTGCTTCTTCCATTAAAGAAGTTGCAACAAGAATGCCTGAGAAGATGCCAATAGTCACATGTACATATTTTAATTTTCCAAAATCAGAAATATGAGTAACACTTACTTGTCATAATTGATTAGGTACAAGTCTTTGAGGATTAACACCATTATGTGTTACAGGAAGAAACTGAAGACATTCAGAACAAGTTTTTACAATGTGATGTGTACATTCACTAGAAATACCAAATTGTTGTCTCAAGGCATTACTATTTTAATGATGCAATGAATGAGACTCTTAGGCTAATTTTTCCTGTGTAAGTCCTATAATCTGTTTGGTATATAAATCTGCTGTGGCATTGCCTTCACTAAGGGGTCCAGGTAATCCAGTATGAGTTCTTAAATGTCCTCTAAAGTAAGGGACAATATGTTCTCTTAAATTGAGTTATATTTGCATAAATAATCTCAAAATTTAAGAATTAGCAGTATCATAAAAAGGAACTATTTGAAGCACTTGTAAATCAGAAGCTAAATATTGGCTAAAAGTATATAAATTGAAAGCTTTATTATTCAACATCTCAAAAACAGTGGCTACAGCACATAATTCAGTTATTTTTGCTGAAGTGGAGGTGGGGAAACTCAAGAGAATAAACATGTGATCCAATTACATATGCTGTTTTCCCATTAGATGAGCTGTCTGTATATACAATAAGTGTATTCTCTATATAAGCTGCATGTGAAAGTTTAGAGAAAATATAAAAGCATGCATAGAGACAAATTGTAACAAGGGTCTTTTGGATAATGATTATTCATTTTCTCTGAAAAGTCTGCAAATGCAATAGGCCAAATATCAGTATTCTGCAATCACCAATTTAATTGCTGTTTGGAATAAGGAACAAATATTTCACCAGCTTCTTCTCCCAAATACTTTCATGACTGCATACTACAATTCTGTATTAGCATAGCAACAGCTTCATAGTAGAGTATTAAGAGTTTCTTTGGAGATGAAGAAAGATTAATTCACATTAATGGTCCTTTTTGCCAAAGACCTGCTGTGGGTACATGAGAAGTAGCAAGAACCAAACAGCCAACAGTTGATCATAGTCTATATAATGTATCTCTTGTTGACTAATAGCTTTCTCTACTTTCTGCAAAGCTATTTGTCCCCCATTAGTTAATTGTTAAGGAGAATTAGTATTTTCATCCCCCTTGAGAACATCAAAAGAGGTTTAAGTTCTCCTGTGGTAAGCTTAAGATGAGATTTTAGCCAATTAACATCTCCTAACAGTATTTGAAAATTTTCTATGGCACAATTTGTTTAGGATATAACTGATATTCCAAGTAGTGAAAAGTATATTGCCTTTGAATCTTTTCTGGAGCAACAACTAAGCCCCAAAATTTTAAAGCTTGTTGTACAAGAGAAAAGGCTTAGAGTAAAACTCCTTCAGAGGGATCAGCTACTAAAATATCATCCATACAATAAATATATAATATACAATAATATATACAAAAGGATTCAAAGTCCTAACTTCTTGTATTGAAGCAGTAACAAATTTTTGACATAATGTAGACCTATTGGTCATTCCTTGAGACAAAACTTACGAATAATATTGTTTCATAGGTTCTTCAAAAGTACAAGCAAGCACACTAAATACAAACCTTTTACAACCATCAAGACACAACGGAATAGTATAAAAACAATCTTTAAATTCATAATAATTTATATGCATTTTTGGAATCGCAGCTGGAGTAGGTAAGCCAGATTGTAATACCTCCATAAGTTCCATAGTTTTGTTCACATTTCATAAATCTTGCAATAATCTCTACTTGCCTGATTTTTTTCTTAATTACAAATATGGGTGAGTTCCAAGGGGAATCAAAATCTTGAGCTTGTGGTTGAATTGTAAACTGCAGCTAATTGAACATTGGCAGCGTAACTAGAATTTTTAAGTTTCTTTTGCAATATTATAGCATAACCATAATTTTGGAAAACAAAACCCAATTTTTAACAGTGTAAACAATCCATATTCTCTAAAATCAACACCAAGTGTATTACTTTCATGTTAAAAAGTTTGGCTGCCAGTTCTTATATATGAATTCATGATGGTACAACTTTTAACACCTCATTAAATAAACCCTATCTCTTATAAGTCTGGTTTCTAGGATAGGAATTACATAAAGTATTATTCCATTTTGAGGTATCTTTAGAGACATATTCTGACAGGTTGGCTCATGACTCCCACCGTGCATTACCAGTCTTAAGCCAACTATCTATTACTAGTGCTATGAATTTTTAACATTACCCAATAATTTATAAGCCAATAATCTATAACCAAGACATGTAGAACATATTTATTCATTTGAAACCAGTCAGAAAGAAACATGAAATACCTGCATATTTATTTAGACCAGACAAAATTATTTTTCTAGCTGTTATTTCAAGAAAGGAATATCTGTCACCTACTGAACCCAGTAATCACAGTCTTAGTGATTTTTTTTTTTGTAAGAAAAACAACCATCAGCTTCCTCTCCAGAGAGGCCAAGAAGCTGCTCACCCCTTAAAAAGTGGTTTGTACAGAAAATCATCCCTTGGCAGTGCTTCTCCAGCTGTGCTAGACTCCTATCTACAGGTACAGGGCAACTTACCAGTTTTTGTTGTGCTAATTGAGACTGCTTTTTTTTTTTTTTTGAAATGAGTAAAAACTAAATCAAAGGGTGAATGACCAGCAAGTAAAGTTTTTGTTTTGTTTTGTTTTTTTGTTTTTTTGTTTTTCCAGAGAGGGTTTCTCTGTGTAGCCCTAGCTGTCCTGGAACTCATTCTGTAGACCAGGCTAGCCTCGAACTCAGAAATTCGCCTGCTTCTGCCTCCCAAGGGCTGGGATTAAAGGCGTGCACCACCACCGCCCAGCACAAGTAAAGTTTTACCCATAAACTGACAGATGTAGACAGATTAATGGGCCAAGGACAAACAATAGAGAGGGAAAAGAACCAGATGTGCCACCAGAGGGACCCAGATATCCTACTTTAGGGACCCAGAACCAGAACTTACATAAGCAGGTATGTGAAGGACCCTTTCTGGGGGGTTCAGCAGAATGTGATGATGGGGTGCACATTTGAGGAGGTGGTGAATGAGACAGAGTGGTCAGCAGCTAGATCAGGAGCAAGTTGAAAGGAGCGATGAGGTGGCTCTTTATACAAATAGGTAGATGTGCATTTACAAACAGCTCGAGAAAACAAAGAAGTTACACAGATGTCTTCTCTTGTTCTCAGGCTTATCTTTTGACTTTTCACAGCATAGACTGTGTGAATAGTCCTTACAGACTGTACAGTCTTCTGTATGTAAGTGTTCCATTCACACTGTTTGTTATAAAGTACCCCTTAAAGGTTGTCTCAGTTTATATATGAAATTCAGTTTTAAAAGCTTATAATATATGTTCATTACTTTTAATGGTTAATGAAACAATCTAAAATCACCGAGTAGAAAAAAAAATTATTCTAGTTTAAGTTGGTCTGTGGAGGATTTCTTTTTTTAATTTCTATATTTATTTGTGTGCATGTATGTGTGAAAGAAAGGCCATGTATGAAAATATAATGCAATCATTATTATGTATAATATGCTAAAATATGCTAATATATTATAAAACTCCATTCTTACAAATAGTAAACACAAAAGGTAAATACTTATAACATGATAATAAAAGAATTGATGTGCAAAATATAAAAAAACAAAAAAAAATATTAGAAAGGACTAATTAAAGAAAAGGCTACTAGCTCAAACCAGACCACAGAGGTAAGAAGGTGAGAACCAGAGAGGAAGCAGGACATCTCCTGACCTCCTCCTGTCCTTAGGAAAGCTCTGGAATAGCTTAAGATCATTTTCCTTCTCTTGGCCAAAGCATCCCAGACAGGAGACAGGACTGATTTTTCTGAAACCCATTCTTTCTTTCATATCTAGGGCCTAAACTATCTCTAATCGAGACTAAAACCATCTATGAGAATTATCTTCATTCCTCTAGAATTTACCACTAAACTAACTCTAACAAATAGCATTCTTATATCACCTTGTCCCTTTTTACAGGGTTTCTTCACTGATGGCCCAAATTTTCCTTTGAAAGTTCAACCTTTCCTGTCTTTCACTCTACCACTCATACTTGAGCTCCAACATTGAGCAATCTAACCAAGCCAGCTCAGTTAGTCAACCACATCTCAGGGGAAGGAGTGAGTATTGAAAAGAAAAGGACAATTAGACACAGAAATGCCCACAGATCAACTTAACATTAAACATTATAGCATGACTCCAGCCAGTGCAGAGGCTGAAGCAGCTTTATTTTTTCCAGTCTGTACATGAAAAGAATAAGGTCAATTCTGGGGCATAAACAGAGTAGTTAAGGAACAAACAAAGCATAAACAAAGATCCCATGATTACTGTATTCATGGTCTTAATAAGACGCATCAAGATACAAAGAACAAATTCTTCAGCTATATTCATCTAAAGCCTACTTCCTAGTCCTAGCCCAATGTCAAATTCCTAGAAGTGGCCTCAAAAGCTCTCCACATTAAACTATTAACTATTTTGGAGATGCCTTTACAGATTGAAACATAATGCTTCAATATATGTTTTCATTACAATACAACAATATTTTAGATATTACAGAATGAAACATGTTACTGGCATATCTCATAATCATATATGATAAGCAATTGTGGAGAGATCTAACAGGGCTTGAAAAAATGTTCATTGAATAAAAGGGGTATATAAGATCTTTAAGAGATTAATTAAATAATGGTTTATTGACTTTACACTTTTAAAATAGGAATGAGACAGATAGCATAGCTGCTGAAAAACATTGAATTTTAGAAAAAAACTGATGAATTAAATCAGCCTGTGTATGTCTTAACTTCAGAATTGAAGGGAGGAAATACTAAGTTGAGAAGGTTTTGTTGTTGTTTCAAGAGAACAAGAAAAGCTATGGATTATATCTAAATTATTAAATATTAGATTTAACCAGGGAAGACTTCTTAAAAATCATGACTTCTGAAATAAAATAAATAATCAAAAAGAACAACAAAACAGGTAACATGAACACTGGTCCTTTTACATGGGAACATGTCTGAAAATGGTTGAGACAGGAAATTTCTCCAACCAAGTCTTCAACAAGGAGTAGCCAACAAATCTTGCTGGCTAAAGAGTCCTCATGACATCCTTTCAAGTGGCAAATATAAAAGTTTGTATTTCTTTTTCTTTTCCTTTTCCTTTCCCTTTTCTTTTCTTTTCTTTCTTTTTCTTTTTCTTTTTCTTTTTTGTGTGTATTGTTGTTGTTCTTATTTTTTCTTTCCTATCTATTGTTAGGGTAAAGTTATGAGAAGAAAAAAGGATATATAAAGGAATGATAGAGCCCTTTCTACCTGGTCCATTTTGCTGGGACAGACTGCTAGCTAGTATGCTCCTCTGAAGGCACCATATTCTCAGGCATCCGAGAAGATCCACTGCACTCAGAGCATTTGGGAAGAACCATCCTGAAGTCCCACTGCTGCACAGAACAAAGAAAGATATTGAAAGCTTCAAGAGAAATGACTAAGTAACATATAAAAACAGACCTATCAGAATTACACCAAACTTTCAACAGAGTCACTAAAAGCCAGAAGAGCCAGGACAAAGGTCATGCAGACTCTAAGAGAACACAAATTCCAGCACAGGCTACTATACATAGCAAAACAATCAATGAACATAGATGGAGAAACCAAAATATTCAAGGACAAACCAAATTCGAACAGTATGAATCTACCAACCCATCCTTAAAGAGGATGCTAGAAGGAAAACTGCAATACAAGGAAGGTACCTTCACCAAAGAAAAGACAAGATATTAAGCATCTCACAACAAAGCCAAAGGAGAGAACCACAAGCACATAAAGCCATCTACAAAAAGAAACAAAACAGGAACAAACAGTCATCTGTCTTTAATATGTCTCAATATTCATGGATTGAAGTCACCTGTAAAATGACATAAGCTGAAAGACTGGATACACAAACAAGATCCAGCATTTTGTTGTATGTGAGAAACACATGTCAATAACAAAGACAGACACTACCTCATACTAAAAGGATGAAAAAAGATCTTCCAAGCAAATGGTCCCAAGAGACATGCTGGAGTTGCCATCCTAATATCCAATAAAATAGACTTCAACCAAAAGTTATCAAATTTGATGAGGAAGGACATTTCATATTCATAAAATGGAAAATCCACCAAGAGAAAGTCTCTATTCCAAACATCTGTGCCCTAAATGCAAGAGTACCTGCATTCATAAAAGAAACTTTACTGAAAGCTCAAAAAAACACATTGAACCCCACACAATAGTAGTGGAAGACTTCAACACCCCACCCTCACCAATGGACAGGTCACTGAAACAGAAACTAAGTAGAGACATAGTGAAACTAAAAGAGGTTTTGAACCAAATGGATTTAACAGATATCTATAGAACATTTCACCCTCCAACAAGAGAATACATTCTTCTCAGCATCTCATGGTATCTTCTCCAAAATCAACCATATAACTGGTAGCCAAACAACATTTAACTGATACAAGAAGATTGAAAAAATAGCATGCATCCTATCAGATCACCATGGCCTAAGACTGGTCTTCAATAACAGCAGAAACAACAGAAAGCCCAGATATACATGGAAACTGAACAACTCTCTACTCAATGATAACTTAGTTAGGGAATAAAGAAAGAAAGAAATTAAAGACTTCCTGGAATTTAATGAAAAATTTGACATCTATTACCCAAACTTATGAGATACCATGTAAGCAGTGCTAAGAGGAAAATTCATAGCACTAAGTGCCCTGGTAAAGAAACTGGAGAGATCTTACACTAGCATCCTAATAGCACACCTGAGAGCTCTAGAACAAAAAGAAGCATACACAACAAAAAAAGGAGTGGGTGGCATGAAATAGTCAAATTCAGTGCTGAAATTAACCCAACCGAAACAAAGAGAACAATACAAAGAATCAACAAAACCAAAAGCTGTTTCTTTGAGAGAATCAACAAGATAGATAAACACCTAGTCAAACTAAGTAAAGGGCATACAAATTAACAAAATCAGAAAGGAACAGGGAGACAAACAAAAGAACCAGAATGAAAAAAGCCCAGGGTCAGATGGATTTAGTGCAGAATTCTACCAGACCTCCAAAGAAGACCTAATACTAATATTCCTCAAACTATTCCATAAAGTAGAAACAGAAGGAACACTACTTAATTCATTCTATGATGACACAACTACTCTGACACTAAACAACACTAGGACCCAACCAAAAAAGAGAACTTCAGACCAACCTTGCTTATGAATATCAATGCAAAAATACTCAATAAAATTCTTGCAATCCGAACCCAAGAACACATCAAAACCATCATTTACCACAATCATGTTGGCTTTAGCCCAGGCATACAAGGATGTTCAATATATGAAAATCCATTAATATAATCCACTATATAAACAATCTCAAAGAAAAAATCCACAAGATCATCTCCTTAGATGCAGAAAAAAGCCTTTGACAAAATACAAACCCTTCATGTTAAAAGATTGAAGAGATCAAGAATTCAAAGTCCATTCCTATATTTAATAAAAGTAATTTATTGCAAACCAACAGCCAAGATCAAATTAAATGGAGAGATACTTAAAGCAATTCCACTAAAATCAAGAACAAGACAAGGATTACCATTTTCCCCATATCTAAATTCAAGAAAGTACTAGCTAGAACAATAAGACAACAAAAAGAGATTAAGGTGATACAAATTGGCAAAGAAATCAAGGTATTTCTATTTGCAGATGATATGATAGTATACATGAGAACCCCAAATATTCTACCAGAGAACTTCTCCAGCTGATAAACAACTTCAGCAAAGTGGCCGGATATAAAATTAACTCAAATAAATCATTAGCCTTATTTGTGCAAATGATAAACAGGCTGAGAAAAAAGTCAGAAAAACAACTCCCTTCACAACAGCCACAAATAATATAAAATATCATGGTATAACTCTAACCAAACAAGTGAAAGGCCTGTATGACAATAAATTCAAGTCTCTCAAGAAAGAAAATGAAGAAGATCTGAGAAAATGGAGAAATCTCCCAGGCTTAAATATTGGCAGAATTAACATAGAAAAAATGGCCATCCTACCAACGGCAATCTACAGATTCAATGCAATCTCCATCAAAATCCAAACAAAACTCTATAAGGACATAAAAAGAGTAATTCTCAAATTAAAACCCAGATTAATGAAAACAATTCTCTCTCTCTCTCTCTCTCTCTCTCTCTCTCTCTCTCTCTCTCTCTCTCTCTCTTGGATTTCTCTGTGTAGCCCTGGCTGTCCTGGAACTTACTTTGTAAACCAGGCTGGACTCAAACTCAGAAATCAGCCTGCCTCTGTCTCCCAAGTGCTGGGATTAAGGAGATGTGCCACCATGATCCAGCTGAAAACAATTCTTAATAATAGAAGAAGGGCTGGGGAATCACCATCCCTGACCTCAAGCTGTATTACAGAGCAATAGTGATAAAAATTGGTACAGAGACAGACATGTTGATAAATGGAATAGAATTGAAGACCCACAAATAAAACCACACCCTTTCACAAACTTCTTTGACAAAGACACCAAAATACCAAAATGGACAAAAGAAAGTATCTTCAATAAATGGAGCTGGTCTAATTGGATGTCTGTATGTAGAAAAGTGAAAAACAGATCCATATTTGTCACCTTGCACAAAGCTCAAGTACAAGTGGTTCATGGACCTCAACATAAAACCAGATACACTAATCTAATAGAAGAGAAAATGGGAAAGCTTTGAACTAATTGGCACAGGGGGAAATTTCCTAAACAGAACTCTAATGGCTCATACTCTAAGATCAAGAATTGAGAAATGGCACCTCATGAAACTGGAAAGCTTTTGTAAGGCAAAGGACATAGTCAATAAGACAAATCAGCAACCTATAGATTGGGGAAAAAAATCTTCATTAATCCCACATCTTTTAGAGATATACATATTAATATATAAAGAACTCAAGAGGGTAACCACCAAAATAAACCAAACAACCCAATCAAAAAATTGGGTATAGAATTAAACAGAGAATTCATATCAGAGGAATCTTGCATGGCTGAGAAGCAACTAAAGAAATGTTCAAATCTGTAGTAATCAGAGAAATGCAAATCAAAATGACCCTGATATTCCACATTATACCAATCAATGACTAAAGTCAAAACCTCAGGTGACAACACATGTTGGGGAGGATGTGGAGAAAGAGGAAGGCTCCTCCATGACTGGTGGGATTGCACGCTGGTACAAAAACACTGGAAATCCATCTAGAGGTTCCTCAGAAAATTGGAATTAGATCTACCTGAAGACCCAGCTATACCACTCTTGGGAATATACTCAAAAGATACCCCAACATGTCAGAGGGGCACATGTTCCAGTATTTTCAAAGCGGCCTTGTTTGTGATAACCAGAAGCTGGAAACAACCCAGATGTTTCCAGAAGAATGGATACCAAAAATGTGGTTCATTTTCACAATGGAATACTACTCAGCTATTAAGAATGAGGACATCCTGAATTTTGCAGGTTAATGGACAGAACTAAAAAATATCATTCTGAGTGAGGTAACTCAGAACCAAAATGACATAGTATGCATAGTATGTCCTCATTAATAAGTAGATATTAGCTAAAAAAAAAAAAAAAGTACAGAATACCCAAGATACAGTCCATAGAACTATAAAAAGGTCAACAAACTGAAGGGCCCAAGTGAATATGCCTCAGTCCCACTTGGAGGGAGAAGAAAGCAACTACGAGTAACCAGGGAGAGGGGAAGAGGGAAACATGAACTGGTATAGGGTGGGGTAAAAGGACTGAATCCCTGAAGGCCAGCAAAAAGAATGGAAACAAGCAATCGCAGGAGGTAGGAGGATGGGGGACACTCCAAACTTTACCAGAGACCAAGGAGATGAGAGACTCTCAGGACACAAAGAGAGGGACCATAGATGAAATGTCCTACAGTGGGGAGAGGGAATTTGCAGAGTCCACCTCCAGCAGAAAGGCAGGATATCAAGTGAGGGAATGGACTGCCATCCCACCATCAAAATTCTGACCCATAATTGTTCCTGTCTAAAAGAACTGCAAGGATGGAAATGGAGAGGAGCCTGAGGAAAAGATGTTCCAGAAACATGCCTAAAGTGGTATCTGGGAAGCCCCACTCACAACAAGCGACCTATAATGATTGCCCTCTGAAAGACCCAACAAGCACCTGAAAGAGTCAGATGCAGATATTTACACCCAGTCAATGGACAGAAGTTGCTGATCCCTGCGGTTGAATTAGGGGAAAGCTGGAAGAAGCCGAGGAGTAAGGGCAACCCTGTAGGAGGACCAGCATTCTCAATCAACCTGGATCCCTGAGATCTCTCAGACACTAGACCACCAACCAGGAAGTATACACCAGCTGATATGAAGCCCTCAGCCCATATACAACAGAGGACTGCCTTGTCTGCAGTTAGTCAGAGAAGATGTAGCTAATCCTCAAGAGACTGGAGGCCCCAGGCAGTTTAGAAGTCTAGTGGGGTGGGGGCTGGGACAGTGGGAACATTCTCATGAAGACAGGGGTGCAGAGAAGAGTTATGGGATGTGGATGTAGGACAGTTGGAGTGTGGACTGGGAGGTCAGTAATATCTGGATTATAATAAAAAAGAAGTTTAAATAAAATTTAAAAATAAAGGAATGGTAGAATAATAGGGTAAATTAATATTATCTGCTTTTAAACTAAAGAGTATTCTATAAAGCAAATATTTTAAATTTGGTAAGGAGTTTGTATATTGATACAAATTTAGGTTATTTTTGCTACAACATTATATATATATATATACATAGGTTTAGGTTTGAAAGCTGATATAAACTATTTAGGATAATTAAGAAATTCAAGCAATTAAACTTGTAGTCTTGTTAGGTACTAGTTTAGTTAATTATAAAAATAAGCCTTATTTAGCCTCCTGTAGATGCTTTCAAAGTTAGACAGATAATGGATAATTACAAATATGCAATATTTATCTATTCAGATATACTATAGTTAGATGATAGATAGGTAGATAGATAGATAGATAGATAGATAGATAGATAATCTTCAGAAACACAGAGGTCTACAGAATATGGCATTTAATGATGTTCTATTAACATAAGGGTTTTCATGGCAGTGAAACAGAACTGCTCCTGGCAGTACACCTACACAATGTAAAGAAAATGATGAGTATCTGAGATCCTCCATGTGGAGTTTGCTTCTATGTGGCAAGCAATCCACTGAGTAAGAAATTGCCTTTCCTACACTGCTGATGTTATACTGTCCTAACTTGACTAGACACAGGCAAGTTGATTGCCAAGAGTTGCCAAGACAAGGTAGGCAAGCCTTTAAATATCTTTGCTTCACTAAATAAATAAATAGATAAATAAATAAATAAATAAATAAATAAATAAATAAAGTCTGTCAGATATTCTGGGCCAGAAGACTGAAGATGGTACTCCAACATTGCAAAATAACCTTGGGTGTCTCTCCAGGTAGCCAGCAACCTCTCATTTCTATAGTTTTGGATGCTGCTTGTTCTGTACTTCCTATTTACTCAAGTAATATTTATCTTCCTTGGGTCGCTAATGTGGTTGAAAATTAGATAGTTATAGTGTCACAATTAAGATCAAGTTGTTTAGGATTTAAAAAAATGTTTTAAAATCTAAAAGTATATTTTAAGTTGATAATGCAAGTTATGATAGAAAATGTCTTAGGTTCAGATTTTTTAACTTAATGACAAATAATGGAGTACTTCCTTCAAGATTGCTAAATACAAGTAGACTGGACATTGTGAATGTAATTTTTGCCCAATAGTTTTAATAATTATTCTTATTGTATATATTATTGTTAGAGAAAAAGTCTTTATTGTACTAAAGTAGGGAGATGTAGGGATAATTTCTTGGGCACTATTTGGAGGCATCACCAGTTAATAAAAGTCTGATGGCCAATATGCTGAAGCAGGATTAGAAGGTGAGACATTGCAAAAGAGGCAGGAACTCAGGAAATAGTCTGGGATGGATGATTCACCACCTGGACTCAGGGGACATATAAAACTGAATGGAAGTAACCAGCTATGTGTCATATATAAAATAATATAAATAGGATAATGTTAGGAGCTAGTTGGAGAGCAAGCCTAAGGTAAAGACAAAAGCATAAATCACAAAAAAATCTCCATGTCATTATTCAGGAACTGAGGAAATGTAGAAAAAAATGATTACAAACATCTCTTTTATTGAGTTTGTAATGCGCCAAACAGAGTGAACTGACTGAATACAGCTATGGAGAGGACAAAGCATAGAAATGTCAAAGAGCCATCACAAATTATTTATAAGGTTTCTTCTTTTGGGAAAAGAGGCTGCTCTGGACAAGAGATGGGGAAAAACATAATTCTGAAGGAAATTAGTGTTAGAAATCCAACATCGATGACATTGAGTGAGCACTATTATCATCCAGGAGAAAATGAAATCATTGTTTACTGTGGAATTGGCATGTGTTACTATTCAGAAATCATGACAGCAGAAGAGAGAATGACAAGACCATCAGGAAGTCCAAATAAAAGCCAACAGGCCTGATCTTGGACCACCTCTTTCATGGCCATCAGCACCTTTGAAATCTTCTAACAGTAAGTACAACAAGGTCCACTTTTATGCCTTCACTTATCCTGCCAAAACCAGTCCATAAAAAATAAATTCTATCACTGAAGTAAAACAATGAAACTCAGAATATAGTTTCCCTAAAATTCTTTTTCCATAAAATTCTATTCTACATTATACTTCACATAAATGAGTTACAGAGAGCAAAATGGTAAAGAGCACAACTAGAATTTATAAAGTTATATCATAGACACTTATTACAAACTTTACATTTTGAAGCATTCCTGTTGGATAAGTATAGTATTTCTCCTACTTCACTCAAAGTATATACTCCAACAGCCTCTCCTTTTCTTGCCAACACTCTTTAACACTTTGACATTTAATGCATTATTGCTACATAAAAATATTTATATTTATTAATATTAACTTTATATATATAGGTCTTTTGCCTACTTATATGTCTGTATATCGTGCTTACTTACCGAGGTCAGAAGAGAGAACTGGTGAGCCACCATTTTAATGATGATTGATTGGCTAATTAGCTATAGGGTTTTTTATATTGCTAAATTTTTTCTTTCATTTATTAATATGCTTTTTTCATTCTAAGTTTCAAAAAATTGAAAAACATAAAATCAAAGGGAGAAAAGATTCAGGGAAAAAAATGAGAATAAGTATACAAGAAAAGAATTATTAGGGCTGATCCTTTGCTGCAGATTTCTATACTCAAATACTGCCTGGAGAGGGCAGGTCTTCAGGAGTGCCAACTCACCTGTGGGCAGAGGTAAGACCACCACTTCTGCTCAGAGAGACCAGCCTGAACCCCTTAGGACACAGGAATGCAGGAGCAGCCTGGGACAGGATCCTTCAGGTTTCCATGCCCTGAGCTGACCTGTGTCACTGCTCTCCATACACAAATTCATCCCAGAAAGAACTGGTCTCCCAGGAGTAGAGACATACCTGTGAGCAAAGATAAGACCAACACTCCTACTCAAATTCCTGGCCCAAGAGGGACCTGCCTGAAGCTACCAGGACACAAGACACAAAGAACATCCAGGGACAGGATCCCTTAGGTTTCCCTCTGTGCCCTGGAGCTGACCTTGTACCACAGCTCTCCATACCCAAAATTCATCCCAGAGAGAATTGGTCACCAAGGACTGCTGACACACAGGCTTGCAGTAGGGACTAGCCACAGTCAGAGACAGCAAGACCAGCTAACACCAGAGATAATCAGATGACAAGAAGCAAGGGCAAGAACATAAGCAACAGAAACCTGAGAGACCCTAAAGAGTTTTGCAGTCTCACACCCTCCTTACAGCTTTCCCCTCCTGCCCTATATTCCCATCCACCAAACCTGTTACAGCACTCACTGTCTCCCTTCTGTTGGGGTTGAGGGTGGCCAGATCAGTCACCAGGACCTCTGCTTTTTTCTTACAAGGGAAAAATTATGACAGTCTGAGGTCAGCCATTGATTTAGATACAGAGAGAATAGAAACTTCCATCAGTCACCTTCAAGAATCATTGACTTCATTATCAGAATAGTACTACAAAATAGGAGGGGATTAGACTTAACTGTTCCTCCAGCAAGGAGGGTTATGTACAACCTTACCTGAGGAGTATTGTTTTTATATAGACCACTCTGGGGTTGTTACAGATTTAATTGCCAAAGTGAGAGAAGGGCTAACCAAGCAGAAGAGAGAAACAGAACAGAGTCAGGGCTGGTTTGAATCTTGGTTTAACTCCTCCTCCTCTTGGTTAACCACCCTCATATCCACCTTGTTAGGACCCCTAATTGGTATTCTGCTACTCTTGACTTTTGGACCCTGCATATTGTACAAGCTTATAGCCTTCATAAAAGAGAGAATAGGAGCAGTACAGCTGATGGCCCTATGCCAACAATATGGTACCCTGAGGACCAGATCTGAAGAATACGAGTTAGATACCCAAGACCCCTGAGTGTAGCTCCAGGACTGGAGCTTATACTAGAAAAAGGGGGAAATAAGGGACCTTAAGCGGTTTTCCCGTTCCACACCATTCTTATACCTTCCTCTCCCTACTGGGGACAAGGCTAAACCAAGTTCCATTCTCCACCCATAGGATCATATGTGAGTGAAAAGTTCTCAGAGTGTACTGACTGATAATCAACTAACACTATGAAAAGTCCCATGTAGAGTTCAAATGTTTGTCATGCTTGCTAGCCAATAGATTTAAAGGTCAATTTGCTTAGGCAATAAGTTTGAATTATAATCTTGCTGATATAGCTTGTGGCACTAAAAAGTATAAAAACTGCCTATAATAGCAATTTGGGGTCACCTTCTTAGTAACTCGCCTTGAGGGAATAATTGAAGGTTGATCCCTACACACCAGAAAATAAACCTCTTTCTTTTGCATCACTTTGCATATTGGTATCTCACTTGGGAGCATCTTAAAGTAAGTACCACTAACAGAGGGTGGGGTCTTACAAAACCAAGGGTACTTGACATCATCAGAACCCAGTTCTTCCACCACAGAGAGTCCTGGCTACTCCAACACACCAGAAAAGCAAGACTGATTTAAAGTCACATCTCATGATGATGATAGAAGACTTCAAGAAGGACATAAATATCTCCCTCAAAGAAATACAGGAGAACACAGGCAAACAGTTACAAGCCCTTAAAGAAGAAACTCAAAAATCACTTAAAGAATTACAGGAAAACATAACCACAGGTGAAGGAATTGAACAAAACCATCCAGAATCTAAAAATGGAAATAGAATCAATAAAGAAATCATAAAGGAGACAATCCTGGAGATAGAAAACCTAGGAAAGAGATCAGGAGTCATTGCTAAAAGCATCACCAACAGAATATAAGAGATAGAAGAGAGAATCTCAGGTGTAGAAGATACCATTGAAAACATTGTCCCCACAGTCAAAGAAAATGAAAAATGAAAAAAGTTCCTAACCCAGAACATCCAGGAAAATCAGGACACAATGAGAAGACCAAACCTAAGGATAATAGGTATAGAAGAGAGCGGAGATTCCCAACTCAAAGGGTCAGCAAACATCTTCAACAAAATTATAGAGGAAAGCTTTCCTAACCTAAAGTAAGAGATGCCCATAAACATACAAGAAGCCTACAGAACTCCAAATAGATTGGTCCAGAAAAGAAATTGCTCCTGTCACATAATAATCAAATCACCAAAGGCACAAAACAAAGAAAAAATCTTAAAAGCTTACTGCTTTTAAGATCAAGTAACACATAGGTCAAGTAACATACAAAGACAGACCTATCAGAATAAACCAGACTTCTTACCAGAAACTATGAAAGCTAGAAGATCCTGGGTAGATGTCATAGAGACCCTAAAAGAACCAAAATGCCAGCCCAGGCTACTATGCACAATATATTAGTCAGGGTTCTCTAGAGTCACAGAAGTTATGGTAGTCTCTATGTAGTAAAGGAATTTATTGATGACTTACAGTCTACAGTGCAACTCCCAACAAAAGGTGAGCAGCAGCTGTGAATGGAAGTCCAAGGATCTAGCAGTTACTCAGTCCCACAAGGCAAGCAGGTGAAACAGAGAGCAGGCCTTCCTTCTTCTAATGTCCTTATATAGGCCTTCAGCAAAAGGTGTGGCCCAGGGCGTGTGCCACCACACCTTTACTCCCAGATGACCTTGAACTTTTAGATCTTCCTATCTTAATCTTCCAGGATTCATAGCCACTATACCTCAAGATCTCCATGCCAAGATTCAGGTCAGAAACTTATATGTCTCAGCAACCAGATTAGGGCCACAGGTGAGGCTTCTAATTCTGGATTGTAGTTCATTTCAGATATAGTCAAGTTGACAACCAGGAATAGCCACTACACCCAGCAAAACTCTCAATTACCATAGATGGACAAACCAAAATATTCCATAACAAAACCAAATTTACACAATATATTTCCACAAATCCAATCTTAAAAAGGATAATAGATGGAACATTCCAACACAAGAGGGAAAAAGCAAGAAAGTAATCTTCTTTCAACAAAATCAAAAGAAGCAAGGCACACAAACATAACTGCACCTCTAACAACAAAAATAACTAGAAGAAACAACCACTAGAAGAACTAGAAGAAACATAAAAAGACATAGACTAACAGACTGGGTATAAACAGGACTCAGCATTTTGCTGCATACAGGAAATGAACCTCAGTATCAAAGGCAAACACTACCTTAGAGTAAAGGGTTGGGAAACAATTTTCCTAGCAAATAGTTCCAAGAAATAAGCTGGAGTAGCCATTCTAATATCTAAAAAAATAGACTTTCAACCAAAAGTTATCAAAAAAGTTAAGAAAAGACACATCATATTCATCGAAGGAAAAAATGTACCAAGAGGAAGTATCAATTCTGAACATCTTTGTTCCAAATGCAAGGGCACCCACATTCATAAAAGAAACTTTACTAAAGCTCAAAGCACACACTGCATCTCACACAATAATAGGGAGAGTCTCCAACATCCCACTGTTATCAATGGACAGATCATGGAAACAGAAACTAAACAGAGACACAGTAAAACTAACAGAAGTGATGGACCAAATGGTTTTAACAAAAGAATATAGCATCTTCTCAGCACCCCATGGAATCTTCTCCAAAACTGACCATATAATTGGTCACAAAACAGGCCTCAACCTATACAAAAAGATTGAAATAATCCCATGCATCCTATTACATAACAATGGACTGAGTCTGGACTTCAATAACAACAAAAATAACAGAAAGCCCACATAGGCGTGGAAGTTGAACAACACCCTACCCAAAGATAACTCAGTCAAGGAAAAATATAGAAATTAAAGACTTTTTTTAATTTAATGAAAATGCAGGCATAACATATCCAAACTTATGGGACAAGATGAAAGCAATGCTAAGAGGAAAACTCATAGCTCTGAGTGACTCCAAAAAGAAATTAGAGAGAGCATACACCACTAGCTTAACAGCTCATCTGAAAGCTCTAGAACAAAAAGAAGCAAATACACCCAAGAAGAGTTGATGGTAGCAAATAACTAAACTAAGGGTTGAAATCAACCAAGTAAAAACAAAAAGTACTGTACAAAGAATCAACAAAACCAGGAGCTGGTTCCTTAAGAAAAATCAAAGAGATAGATAAACCCTTAGGTAGACTAACCAGAGGGTACAGAGACAGAATCCAAATTAACAAAATCAGAAATGAGAAAGGAGATATAACAACAGAAACTGAGGAAATTTGAAAGCTCATCACAACTTATTACAAAAGCCTATACTCAACCATAACTGAAAAATTTGGATGAAAAGGACATTTTTTTAAATACATACAAAATACCAAAGTTAAATTAGGATCAGATAAACCATCTAAACTGTCTCATAACACCTAAAGAAATAGAAGCAGTCATTAAAAGGATTCCAAACAAAAGAAGCCCAGGACCAGATTGTTTAGTGTAGAATTCTATCAGACCTTCAAAGGTGACCTAATGCCAATATTCTTCTAACTATCCCACAAAATAGAAACAGAAGAAATACTACCAAATTTGTTCTATGAAGCAACAATTTTTCTCATACCTAAATTACACACACCCCTCAAAAAAACAAGAGAACTTCAGACCAAATTCCCTTACGAATATCAATGCAAAGATACTCAATAAAATTCTCACAGACCAAATCCAAACTGTCATTCGCCACGATCAAGTAGGCCTCATCCCAGAGATGCAGGGATGGTTCAATAAACAGAAACCCATAAACATAATCCACTAAATAAACAAACTCAAAGAAAAAAATACATGATCATTTCATTAGATGCTGAAAAAGCATTTGACAAAATTCAACACCCCTTCATATTAAAAGTCTTGGAAGGATCAGGAATTCAAGGCTCATACTTAAATATAGTAAAAGGAATATACAGTAAACCAGCAGCCAACATCAAACTAAATGAAGAGAAACTTGAAGCAATCCCACTAAAATCAAGGAGTAGACAAGTCTGCCCACTCTGTCCCTACCTATTCAATATAATACTTGAAGATCTTGGTAGAGAAATTAGACAAAAAAAAAAAAAAAAGTCGCAGTGATACAAATTTGAAAAGCAAAAGATGAAACATCACTATTTACAGATGAAATCATAGTATACTTAAGTGACCCCAAAAATTCCGTCAGAGAACTTCTAAACTTGATAAACAACTTCAGCAAATTAGCTGGATATAAATCTAACTCAAGCAAATCAATGCCCTTTCTCTACACAAAGGATAAACAAGCTGAGAAAGAAATTAGGGAAACAACACCCTTCACAATAGTCACAAATAGTGTAAAATAACCTGGTGTGACTCTAACCAAACAAGTAAAAGATCAGTATGACAAGAATTGCAAGTCTCTGAAGAAAGAAATCAGAGAAGACTTTAGAAGATGGAAAGATCTCCCATGCTCATGGATTGGCAGGATTACTATAATAAAAATGGCCATCTTGCCGAAAGCAAATTACAGATTCAGTACAATCTCCATCAAAGTTCCAACTCAATTCTTCGCAGAGTTAGAAAAGCAAGTCTCAAATTTCGATGGGATAAGAAAATACTGAGGATATCAAAAACTTTTTTCAACAATAAAGAACCTCTGGGGGAATCACCATCCCTGAACTGAAGCTGCACTACAGAGCAATAGTGATAAAGCCTGCATGGTATTGGTACAGAGACAGTCAGGAAGATCAATGGAATAGAACTGAAGACCCAGAAATGAACCCACACACCTATGGTTACTTTATCTTTGACAAAGGAACTATAACCATCCATTGAAAAAAGACAGCATTATCAACAAATGGTGTTGATTTAACTGTCCATCATCATGTAGAAGAATGCAAAT
>JADRCD010140795.1:0-26950 GCA_019843815.1 Montemys delectorum | reverse complement strand
AGGGTTCTATGGGAGCCTAAAAAGCCTTATTCACTGTCCAGGGCATCAAAAGAAAAGAGACTCCATCTCAGAGGGCAACAAGGCACATAAAACAGCCCATTGAGTGGCCCTAGAAACTGAGTCCATCATGCCCTTGATTGCCCGAGACCTAGGAGATCCCACCTTCCCTAACCAGCCTAATTATACTACAGAAGATGTGATCTGGGCCAGAAACCTGCCCATGTCTCAGTGTCATAAGGGATGGCAAGGGACAGCTTGCTGCAAACTAATTGTATCAGACAAAATGAGTCTACACATACTAAAAAAGATCTTCACACATGGGTGCCTGGAGAATTCAAGATTTAGTCTGCCAGTCCGACATCAGAATTAGAGATGCCGATTTGAAAAAAGCTGAAATTGTTAAGAATGGTAAGGCCTGTCAATTGACCAATTTGGGTGCCAATAAAAAGAACCCCAGTACTCGATACCAGGGCACCAAGCCAGGAGTCTACTGGAAAACGGACTTCATGGAGTTAAAATCAGGAAAATTTGGGTACAAATATTTGCTAGTGTTCATAGATACCTTTTCTGGATAGACTTGACGCTTTCCCAACTAAGCATGAGACTGTTCAGATGGTAGCAAAGAAACTAATAGAAGACATTCTTCCAAGGTATGATTTTCCTAGGCTTATGAGTTCAGATAATGGACCTGCATTTGTGTCCCAGGAAAGTCAGGTATTAGCTAATATTTTGGGGATTGATTGGAAGCTTCACTGTGCTTACAAACTTCAGAATTCAGGACATGTAGAAAGGATGAACAGAACCCTAAAAGAGACATTTATTTATTTATTTAAATGAGTATACTGTCACTGTCTTCAGGCATGCCAGAAGAGGGTATCAGATCCCATTACAGGTGGTTGTGAGCCACCAGGTGGTTGCTGGGAAATGATCTCTAGAAGAGCAGTCAGTACTCTTAATCACTGAGTCATCTGTCCAGCCCCTAAAAGAGACTTTAACTAATTGACCTTGGAGACTGATGGTGACAAGGTGACTCTTCTCCTCTTTGTCCTTTACAAACTACAAAACTCCCCATACCAGAAGGGACTCATCCCTTTAGAATTACATTTGGTTCACCTACCCTCATTATCCCCAACCTACAAGCAGAGGTTATTGCAGAAGCAGATGATTGCCAATTATTGGATGATCTTGATGGTGTCAATAGATGCACCAACATATTTGGTCTAAACTTTGGGCTTTCTATGAAACAGGTACACTTCCAGAGACCCACTGATTCTAGCCTGGAGATTAGCTCCTAGTCAAGAGACCAACAGTGGTCACTAGAGCTCCCTAGAAAAGTCTCTATGCCATCCTTTTGACAATGCCTATTGCCCTGAAGGTTGATGGGATTGCGGTGTGGATTCATCATACTCATGCTTGAATTTCAGATCCATTTGTAGCAGAGGATGAACCAGACCAGTGGAGAAAGAAGAAGTGGAAGGCTATCAGGCACCCTTCCAACTCTCGCAAGCTCAGGTTACAGCCATCCCAATGATGAGCCTCCTGGCTGCATGTACTGCAGAACCCAACCTCTGAATTCTAAACAAATTAGTTCAGTTCATGCAACTTATGGTGATGAAAGTCACCTCTAGTCCCTACATAACAAAGCCTGTGAGCTCAAGGAAGTCCCATGACTGGGCCTTCTAGTTACCAGAGAAAGTGGGGAATGAGAGACTAAATTTTTTGGGTTCAGACTCTATCTTAGAAAACCTGACCTAAGTTTAAACTCAAGTAAACTAACAGAGTGTTGAGTCAAGTAAACTCAACAAAACCTGAGCCTAGCTCCAGTTTTTAGGCTACCCACAATAAGACCTGCATCTCCAGGTTATTCTCTGCCAATAAATCCAGCATTTCGCACCAGTTTCTAGATTAATTCCCAACAAATCTACACCTCCAGGTTATAAGCCTGCCCCCTGCCTAACAACCACCAATTAGGAGGAAAGCAGAAGTTAAGTTTATGGTTTGGCTCCCAGCACTAACCAATTTGCTAAAGACCATAGTAGCACCCCAATTAGATGCTTGCCAGGCTAGAAAGAAACACTGACCCCTTGCTTGCCACTTTCTATAAAACCTTGTATCGATGTACATTCATGGCTTTTCTTCAGAGAAAAAATTCATTAAGCCCAAGCTAGCTCGAATAAAGACCCTGGTGTGATTGCCTCAGATTGGCTCCTGACTGGTCTTTCCAGGTTTGTGAACACTTTCCTGGTACTACAAGATCTGATTTGTTCTGATGTGTCTGTCTTTGTGGGGGAGTTGTTTCCCTCTTAAAGCTTTTGATACTACTTCTCTGCATTGTATTTTTGATATCTTGAGTAATACTGTCGAATTACAGTCTGTATTTTACTTGTAATTAAATTATGCCACTTTCTCAGGTGGCTCCCAACCATGTTCCAGCTCCAGACCTGATGCTTCTGGCCTTCAGTGGCACCTACACTCAAGTACCTACACAAAATCAAAAAAAATTTTTTTTATATAAGAATTAATGTTTACATATTATACTTTCTTCCTTCCTTTTACTTTTGACATAATTATAATTAAAGGGATTTTTCTTACACACAGAGTGTCACTGGATCATGTTTATAATCTCTGCCAACTTCTGCTTTATTTAGACCATTTATGTTTAACAAAATCATTGATAAAACTGTATCAGATGATAGGGTGTAGACTGCCATTTTTGTTTCCCATTTGTTCACAGCTTTAAATTTCTCTATATTCTTTTTCTTGCACTTCTATGTGCATCGTAAGTACTACAATTTCATGTAGAATAGGCACCTCTTTGCTTTTCAGAGCCAGCTGGGAATCAAGTCCAGGGCGTCGTGCCATTAGCCCAGCACTCTATTACTGAGATGTACTTCCCTCTGGCTGGCATTACTTTTAACAGTTGTTCAGGGTTTGGGTTCTTTGAGCTGTTTTCACTTCTATCTTACATCTGAATGGCTCCATCCAGTGACCACTGGTTAAAAAAAAGCACAGCTCCACCTAGTCTGCCAGGCACCCTGCCTTCCAGCTACTTCCTTTACATAGGAGATTCAAATGTTTGCTCTGAATATCCTGTGATCTCCTCTCAATCATTCCATGGCCTCCTAGAACAAAAGCCTTGAGTTCAGGTTAATGGCTTGACATTGACCAATTAAAAGTTCCCCAAGGGAGACCTGTAAGCATAGCACCAGTGATGTTTTCAGTTAGCTGTTTCTCTCCAGCTCCTTTCAAGACCTTTTAGATTCTGAAAGTTAGATTCTGATGTGGCTTGGCATGTGTTTGATTTCTCTTTGGGGTTTTATCTTACAGTGTCCTGAATCTCTTCAATCTTAAGTCGGTTGCTAAGTTTGTGGAATTTTCAAGCATTATTTATTCAAATATTTTCTGTTTCATATGGTTTATTTTCTTCTGAGTCCACCAGTTTCTTTGATCATTGCCTCCAATGCACTGCTGAACTCAGAAATCCGCCTGCCTCTGCCTCCCAAGTGCTGGGATTAAAGGCATGTGCCACCATTGCCCGGCTATGTACAGCCATCTTGATTGCTTATCTCATAAGAGACTATCCTGGTTTTTATGAATAACTCTTTATTGCTAGAGATTTGGAGCTTTATGTGGTACTCAATCTTTCCAGTAGGAAGCCGTTCTTACTGCAATGGGTGTGTGTGTGAGTGGGGCTGGGAGCATCACTCCCCAGGAGTGGTACTGTGTGGTAGTGTAGTTGTGCTGATGCTGGAGTCTGGATGTGGCCTGGCTGGTGGGCAGCAGCACTGACTGCTACCATGTTGTTTCTCTTTGACAAAATAAAAACCTAGCTCTCTGCTGGCTGAACTCAGAAAAAGTAGGGCACCAGCATGTGCCATCTCCTACTACTTACCTCACTGGCTGAGTGAGTGTGGAAACCCAGCTTCCTGCTCTCCTTTTGTGGACAGTGCCTCAGCAGGAGGAGCAGGAGATGGAGCTGCACTCTTTTGCTGTGTATGTGTGGTTTGCATTGTCTAGCTGTTTGTGGGGTGGGAGTGTTGCTTATGTGGCCCAGCCTCACTGATATTGTGGGGAGGGGCAGGACAGCCTTCTCTTTTAGTGTCTGGCTGAAGTATGGGTCTGCAGGCCTGTCCTTCTCTTGGTGGGGTGGTGCCTGTGGGTGGTATGGGCTTCTCCAGCATCCTGAGCATGGTGTAGGAGAGGCAGAAAGGAAACAAGGAAAAGCATGTTGCTTTTCAAGTGAGTCTCAGAATCCCTGACCAGCCTGCCGCCTTCCATCCTTGAGTCTTTCAGGGTTTCTAGGAATATGTCTTAGGGCATTTTCAGTCCTAAGAAGGAGGAACAGGAAGTTTTAGGTCAGATTTTTAAAGTAAGATGCTGATTATTTGAATAAAGGTATTTTAAAAAGGGTTATTTACTTTTTTAGGTTTGTTCTAGGTATATTGTGCTCACTACACTGCTACAGTGACACAATATGTCTAGATCCCATATGTGGGCTCTTCCTGAGCTGGCTGTACCAAAGCTGTCTAGAGAAGCTTGTTTTTAAAAAATACACAGTGAGGGGCTGGAGAGATGGTTCAGTGATTAAGAGCACTGACTGCTCTTCCAGAGGTCCTGAGTTCAATTCCCAACAACCACATGGTCACATGGTGGCTTACAATCACCTATAATGGGATCTGACGCCCTCGTCTTGTGTGTCTGAAGACAGCCACAATGTACTCATATACATTAAATAAATAATAATTTTTTAAAATGCACAGTCCTAGCCCATCAGACTAAATCCCAGTACTCCGGTGGCAAAGGCAGGCAGACTTCTGAGTTCCAGGACAGCCTGGTCTACAGAATGAGTTCCAGGACAGCCAGGGCTACACAAAGAAACCCTGTGTCAAAAAACCAAACCAAACAAACATACAACCCCTCTAACCCTCAAGAACCTCAACCCCCCCAAAAAAACAACAATAACAACAACAAAAACTATCAAAAACAATGCACAGTCCTGTGTTGTGTTTCTGGGTGTGTGAACAAAAAATACATAATTAAGACTTTTAGATTAAATAATATCAGTAGTAGAGGATAAGATAATCTAAACAAAACTAAACATGTCAGATGCCAGCCAGTGTGGCTTCATACTAGAGGTATCCATAAATTGCTTAAACTGATCTGCAACAATTTAGTACAAAAATCCAAAGTCAAAGTTTAGAATCTTTTAGAGGGTCCACTAGAATCTGTTGAATAAAAACAAAATAGGGTTTATTTTAGTAATTATTCATAATTGTGGAAAGTATGTATAATGTAAACGTTACTACTTTTCTTTTTTCATGCTGGGAGACGTACTGGCTGGTGAAAGGATTTACCCTTAGACCAGACTACAGAACACAGGGTTATGTAGTACACTGCAAAGAGAGCAGCAGGCACAGCAGGATCAATGAATTGGTGCCACATCTACTGTCCTTATGTGTAAAGTTCCATGACAGAACACGTTCACACCACTGTGACCAGCACCACTCACCCTCAGACTGCTTACTCGTCTGTAACTGAAGCTCTGGGCTCATCAAACAGCAACTCTTGCAAGTACCACTGGATTTACAAACACATGCACATATATACATAAATACATATGTGCATACACACAAGCATACATGCCTATGCAATGCACACATATGCACATACATACATATTCACACACATATAGATACACTTGGGGGCAGTGTTGGGGACTGAACTGAAGGCCTTGCACATGTTAGGCAACTGCTTTATCATGGCCCACACCACCAGCTTCTATGTCTTTAAAAAATTCACTCTTCAAGTAATGTATTTTTATTTCTTTTATAAACGTTTTAGGTGGCAGATTAAAATCTGACACAAACGCACAACTGATCTTCCCCACAGATAAAAAGAAAGCTGTGTTAGACCATTGTCAACTTGACACAAATCCAGAGTCACGTGGGAAGAGAAAAGTTCAACTGAGGAACTACTCAGATTGGTTTTGCCTGTGGCCTTGTCTGCATGAGACTGTTTTGACTAGTGATTGATGTGAAACACTCAGCCCACTGTGGGAGGCACCATCCCTAGGTTGTGTAAGAAAGTTGGCTGAGCAAGCCAGGTGGAAACATTTCTCCATGGTTTCTGCTCCAATTTCTGTTCAGCTCCTGCCTTGATTTCTCTCAATGATGGGTTGTGACCTGGAAGTGTAAGCCAAATAAACCTTATCCCTTTCTGGCTGTTTTTAGTCACAGTGTTTGTTACAACAACAGGATTAAACTAGGCCAGCCACTCAGTGTGCTTACCACCTGTCCTGTGGGCAGTGCATAGGTGTTGCCTCGGATCACCCTTCTGTCATACATGATGTTCCCATAATTCATAGGTTCTTCAACTCTGTAAAACAGAAAATTCTAAGTGAATAGAATATATATATGTGTGTGTATATATATATATACACACACATATATATACACACACACATATATATGTACATATATATATATCTCCAGTGAACCTGTTTCAAAAGAACTTAGATGAAAAATATCTTACAGGGGTTGGAGAGATGGCTTAATGCTTAAGGGCACTTGCTTTTTCAGAAGAGCCAGTTGTTTCAGAAGTTCCCAGTGTAACTCCAGTTTCATGGAACTGTGTATCTCTGGCACCATGTACATATACACAAGCAGACAAATACCCATACACATAAAGTAAAATACAAACATCTAAAACTGTACAAAGGAAATAGTAGTACAGCTCAAAAAATATGGAGACAGAGCTATGGATTATGTTTCTCTGTGTAGCCTTGATTGTCCTGGAACTTATCTTTAGGCCAGGCTCAGAGACCCGCCTGCCTCTGTCTCCCAGGTGCTGGGATTAAAGGCGTGCACCACTACCACCAAGCTAAAAATTTAATGTATTACTTCCAATAATTTCATGTTGGGAACTATTACTCCTACTGACTGAAGAGAAACAGAAATGATCTGTGTCCTTGCTAGTAAGACACAGGGGTGTGTTTAGGCTTTAAATACTTAAGACTATTCAACAATTGTGAAAAGGGCTTGATAAATTGGAGTCTGTCCTACAAGACTAAGAAAGCTCTATTCAGGGACTGAAATGTACATTTAATAAAAGAATCAAGTGTTAAAAAGAAAGCCAACTTTGCTCTGGAGTCCTTCAGTGCTCTTCTGTGTCTAGCTGTGAGGCCAGCCTCACCTACACCATGACATGCATCACAAGTTGGGCTGAGCTGCTGACCCACAGAAGCATCTCTCGAGCATGAGCACACAGCATGCTTTTCTGCCCATGCCTCCTGGTCTCAGGGGCTCTAGCTCAGCTGGATGCTCCTGTATGGGAGCGCTCTCTTTGCTAGCCCCATGTGCTATGGCCAGAGTCTTACTTATGGATGTTTCCCAGCTACTATCTATACTTCCTAAAGGCTCAGCTTTTTCTTGGCCATAGAGCAGTGCTTCTCAACTTTCCTGATGATATGACCCTTTAATATAGTTCCTCATGCTGTAGTGACCCCTAACCATAGAATTATTTCCTTGCTACTTCATAACTGTAATTTTGCTAGTTATGAATTGTAATGTAAATATCTCATATATCTCATATACCCATCCACCCCATGGTGAGAGTTGTGACTCACAGGTTGAGAACCCCTGCCTTAGATGATCTCATCCATGTGCAAAGCTTCAGTTATAATCGACACACCAATTCTATTTTATTTTTAGTTAAGTACTCTCAACTCCAGGAATATCCAGCTGCCTAAAGATATCTTACTAGGATGTCTAGAAGGTAAATTTAAACTAGACTATCCTCCCATTCCAACTTACTCCTTCAGATGGTTTCTACTTCTTTAAATGCTGCCAATAACCACAACTGTCACTTTCTCAAGAACACTGGGATCATCTATGACGGCTTCTCTTCCCTATCCCCACTGCTAGCAGCATTACTGACTCCATACTGCATTCTCCTCACCCTCACAGCCTTCCAGGGCTCGCTGCCATCACTATCTTTTACCTTACTGCCAAAAACCCCTCAATGTATTCTATATCCATTGAAGCCTGTAACATTCTAGAAGAAAGACTGTCCAAGTAGTACTGGCCTGATTAATGCCTCTTACTATTAAAATAATAAGGGAAAAATACTGGTTGACACTATCTATCAAAACAACAAAACTATGACACTAAGTGTTGAAAAGGATGTAATGTATTTGTTTAAATGTTCTTGGAAGACAGGTTTATTGTATTTGCTCACATTAAAATATATGTATATATGTATATATCTTAACGATCACATTCCTAAGAATCTGCCTCAGAAGTAAAAGGCCCAGTACATACAGTTGTCTGCCAAACCTCATTCTTTGTGGCAAGAGCTAGCTGCAAAGCCAGTATCTATCAACAGTGTAAAGGTTGAACAATGATGGTTACACCCATATGCTGCATTACCATGATACTATGGAAAACAACTGAGCATTCCAATTACTAAGAAGGCAGAAGAGGGTCAGACTTGTGTATGTTACTGTTGCCATGAGATAAACTGTGATCATTCACCTTGACTTAATTGGCTGGGTTGAGAGATACCTAGGAGATTAGTGAAGCAGACTTCTAGGTGTCAGTAATGTTCCAGAGATGATTAGGTAGGGAGCTCTCTGACTTAATCAGTAATTTAGACCACTGGTGGACTCAAATTCTGAACAGACTATGGAGAAGTGGAACATAAGAAGTTGGCTTTAATGGGTGAAGACATTAGGAGTACGGCACTGAAGGGTGTATCTTGGCTCTGACTCTCCTGTCATTTCCTCCTCTGCTTTCTGGCTGCCATGAAGTGAGCATCTGTTTCTTCACACACCTTCCACCATGGTGCTCTACCTCACCTTCACAAACATTGAGCCAAGTGACCATGCAAAACTGCCACTGGCTAAAAAAATTCTTCTCCCTCCTCTGCTAGTCTTCTTGGTAAAGTTAAGTAACACACACACACACACACACACACACACACAGGTGTTGTGTGTGTGTCCATAAGAAGCCAAGAATTTGAATATAAATATGTGAGCCTGAAAAGAAGTACAGATAAATGGATACAAAATGGGTAATATGATTTGCCTTAACAACAGGCAGAAAGGGGGGACTGAGGCATACATCATGAGAATACCCTAGGCATGAACACACTCTTAGATGCTTTTTATGAATATGTATGTGCATGTACAGAAAAGAAAATAGTAGAAAAATAGATTTAAAGCTTATTTAATACTGGGACAAAGCTAACTACAGAATATATACTACTGGAAGAAATCTCATATATATATGTGTATATATATACATGTACATATATGTATGACCATTTATATGAATATAAAAAAAGAACAACAGACAGTGGCTAAACAGTGAAGATGCAAAAGTGAGCAGGAAATGATTAACTGTTTTATTCATCTACCTTTAGTTCCTCTTGTTTCTATAAGGGTACTTTACCCTTATAAGCTGAAAACCAACAATGAGGATAATTTAACTCCCCACCCCCACCGGAGCTATCACCTTTTCTCCTTCTCTGCCCTCTCTGTTTCCAGTACCACTAGCATAAAAGGGAAAGCTGACCATAGCCTCTCTCACTGGCTTCACACAGTTTGCCATTGCCACCTTCCCATGCCTATGTGGGTCCCTCTCCTCCTGCTCTCCCTGTTTTCTAGCCACATTGGTCTTTCAGAGTTTTCAAACAGACTTGACTTCTTTCTTTCTACATCCATCTATCCATCTATCTATCTAATCTATCCATCTATCCATCTATCTATCTATCTATCTATCTATCTATCTATCTATCTATCTATCCTTCTTTCATTCTCTCTTTTGTGGGAGTTTTGAACATGTGATTTCTTCTCCTAATCTCCAAATTCATTTGGCTATTTCCTCAGATCCTTCTACATGCCTTCCACTCCCCCACAGGGATGGTGGCCTCTGTGCCCTTCCAGCATGCCCTTAGTGCCTGGTTTTTGCAATATTTGGTAGGGTGATGCCACAGTCTTTGTCTCTCTGCATTCTAGCACGCTGACACACATGGCAGGTACTGCACATGGATGGCTTAAAAAGACCCTAATTGCTTCCATGTCAACTAACTGGCCCATAATTGGTCTAGAAGGAAGAAGAAACTATGGGACTGTAAAATCAATCTGTATATAGACTGTGGCTAGAATGCATCAGTTGCATAACCTCAGGAAATGAAAGAAATGCCACCTACTTCTCAGAGCTGTAGCGATAGCTACAATAACTGGCACAATAGCAGTGTGTAATAAATGGGAGCAATTCCCATTGCAGAGGTCTCTTTAAATCTGAATTAAAAAGTTATACAATTTCATCTGCATGTTAAACCTTACAGGACAGGGCTTTAGTTCTTTGCCTGTATATTTAGACTAAGAAAATTTACATCACTGGTATGAAAATGTAAAAATGAACTAAAATTAGGATTAAATATAAAAATAAAATATACAATATCAATATGCAAATATACAATATCACATATATATCCAGAAAAGAGTAAAGACGAAAAGGCCTAGTTTAGACAAGGCAAAGAGAAGTGGTTGAGGCAAGCAAGAGGCCTTTGCTATCTTGGCAGCCCCCAGCCAGGCCCCACTGAAAGGTGAGCGAGTCCTTATGTCACTGAGAGCAGCATACACTCTCTCATTCCTCTCCTGTACTTGTTTAAACTGTCTAGTTAGTGGCTAATAAAATGATGGAACTCCTGTTATTTTGCTGTTGTTGTTGGTAGTGTGTGTGTGTCTTTTGGTTTTGCTGGTGCAAAATTATTTATTTCCTGTGTTTTCATGGGCGTAGTTAACCTCCTTGGGGAGAGCTTTCTTCTAGTATCTTCTGTAGGGCTGGGCTTGTGGACAGATATTGTGGATGGCATCATTCCATGGTCTGGAGTGCCAAAGAGAATAAAAAGAGGGAGAGCAAGCTGAATACCGGCACTCATCTTTCTTTGCTTTGTGACTGCAAACATGATGTCACTTTCGCTGCTGTGATGCATCCCCTGAGCTGGCAGCCTTCCTCTGTTAGGTTTGCTTCTGTGCAGTATTTGATCACAGCAACCAGACAGAGGAAACTAATAGAGCCCTACTCTAGCCTCTGCTCTGTCCTCACAGCTTCTCTACCTCAGCCTCCCTGCCTCCTTTCACTTGTATGGGCTCGCTGAGAAAGGGCCCAACTCAGACAATTCAGGATAACCTTTTCATTTTAACATCTGAAATTTAACTATACTAATTAAGAGCATTTGACCACACAAGGTAAAGCGTTCACAGGTTCTGGGGGTTATGTGAGGACATCAGTATTCTGTCTGCTATGATAGTGTTAAGCTTCATTTGGTCAGTGTCAGACAAAAGGGATGGTGCAATTTTTTCATCTCTGAATTAAAAATACTCACTAGAAGGTATGTATGCTCTTTACTAAAAGATTTGTAAAACAAAGTTGTCACCTTTTGGTTTGGGCATAAGCCTATAGGTGAGTTTTACTGTGTTTATGTGTTTGTAATCTGCTGAGCACTCTTAGCTGAAACACTCGGGGCCAGAAGTATTTCAGATTTCTCCCCCTCAGTTTGGAATATTTGCATATAAATGACTCAAATGTAAGGATGCTTCATATATGCCTACATACATAGCCTGGAGATAATTACATACAGTATTTTTACTGTACCTGTATTCTGACTAGTCACCATAATGTCTTATGTGGAACTTTCTGTTGTGGCATTGTGGCACTCAAAGATTGTCAGGTTTGGGGACTGGCAGGACTGCTCAAGGATTAAAAGTCCATACTGCTCTTGCAGAGGGGCAGAGTTTGGTTCCCAGCTCACAACCCTCTGCAACTCTAGCTTCAGGGGCTCTGATGGCCTCTTCTGGGGTCCACTGACACCTGCACTTCCATGCACATACACAAAGAGACACTCACATATACATGTAAAAAGCTTCATATTTCCAGATTAGGGATGCTCATTCTGTCAAAACCTCTTATCTGTAAACCAGAAAACCTGTATTCAAATGTTTTTTTTTTTCAGGTTTATAATTTATTGTGCTACAAAAAGGCAGAAGCCCTTGAACCACATTTGGCTTGTACTGTTTTTTAAATTTTTAACTTTCTCAGAGGAAAAAAAATGAGATATTCCCATTTCTATGTTGGTAAAATTGGCTTCTGATATCTAAATATAATACTGGGATTCAGCCCAGTCACATATCTAATCAAGATAATTTGTAATTTCGATCCCTTTTAAACACAGTTATCCAGTCTAGCCATGTGCTATCTGGAAAACTTATTAACTATGGTCAAGGTTGATACAGAAACTTTTGAACAAGACTGGACTAAGGACTTTGTAGAAGTGAGATATATGCTGACCTAAAGATGACCTAAAGATGGACGTGCTTACACAGTCACTCACCAGCAAATTTAGCTAATGACAACCCCCAGAATATGCTTATTTACAAGGGTATCATAAGAACATGGTTAAGGGTCTCAATCAATCTACTTTGTAAGTAATCACTTTCATGAAACATTGCCTATGGTTTCTGCATTGCTTTGATACACTGATAAATTAGTCAACATGTTACTTCAACATAAAAATCAACTAGTTACAAAAAAAAAAAAATTTAGATACTCTAGTGCTTCTGCCTCTGAATCACAGGTCAGTCTCAGGCCTGGCCGAGGGTTCTAAGGGTTCAATCACCACTTCAATTTACACTAAGAGCTTGCTATGTGTTAGGCAAGGTTCTAGGTGAGCAAAAGGTGTGGAGTAAAAACTTGCACTCTCAAGCCCTGCTATTCCAAAACTTGAAGCTTATATGGAAAGAACTCAGAGAACCATAAACTCTGTAGTCTTTATTACATATACAGGCCTGAATATTTGCAAACATTCACTAGGGTTAACAGTATGCCTTGTGGTCCTGCATGGAGGGCTAACCTAATTCCACCCAGACTGGTACAAAAGAAGAGCTTTATGTGGCTAGCTTTCTCATTTGGTACATGCTAATACCTCTGTGCTTCCCTTTCCCCATGATGGAGTGATGATAACAACTTGGCAGAACTGTGGTCTAAGAAAGAATATGTAGGTGAATGCCCTCGTATGGTGTTTGGCGGTATCCATAACCATTCCTGTACACCAGCTTTGCCTCTGTTTAACCACATAGTTGTGTAGACATGGGAACGCAGAAGGGATGCAAAACAGGGACCAGACAGGAGCTACTCTGATCACTCACGGCTGCAAAATGCTGTCCCGGTAGCGGCGGCGCTGGCAAGCCACGGCCCGGGGCCTGCTGGTATAGGTGTAGGTGCCTGAGGCCGCGGCTGCCCGAGGGTTACGGTCTGTCATCGCTGACGCCATGTTGGGGGTCGAACCGCCTCCCTTCTGGTGAAGGTGGGCTCTGAAGCAGGTGGGGGCTAAGGAGTTGTCGTAGCCGGAGACGTGTAAGTAGTGCCAAGGGCAGGGATGCTGCGACCCGAGAGGACGCCGCTCTCGGGGAAGCGGGCGGGACGCGAGGGGGCCCCAGCAGCAGGTTGCTGGTACCCTAGGGTTTCTCCCGGGAACTTGGAACGAGTCTGGCGCGCCCGCATCAGTTGCCGAGCAACCCGAGGTTCCGCCTGGAGGCAGGAACGCCAGGCAGTTCCGGCCAGGGGGGTTTCCGGAAGGCTCTGTAGTAAAGGGCACTTCCGGCTCGCGGCCCCGCCCACCCGCTGGTCTTCGGGCGCGCCTGAGCAGTGGCGGCTTCCTGGCTGGCAGGGCCTCCCAGATGTTGGTGGCGGCCATTGGGTCGATGGTAACGCCGTTTGGCCCGGCGCGGGGGCTACTGTCAGCGCCATCCCTGCAGGCCCATGTGCTCGTGATCTTTCAAGGGCCGCCCCCCCGGTCGTTTCTTCCTCTGCCACGCCGCCGCGCTCCCCGCTCCCCGGGCGGTGACACGCCCTTGGTAGTCTGACTCCCCGGCTCTGTTACGCGCTGGAGCAGAGGCGGGCGGGGCAGGATGTCTCCGGTTTCCCAGTTGCTCCTCCGTTCCCTGGCGTGAATTGCCGCGCCTGCCTTCTCCACTCATCTTGGGCTCCCATTGGCCATCCTTTAGACCTGTAACTTTTGGATAGGGATGGGTAGGCTGATTAAGTAGGGTTCTTTTACGGCTTTCATCCTTCAGGCGCCCAAAAGCGGGAGCGTGTTAGGATTTAATTTTAGAACTTTAAAGAGGTTAATTTTGTGTGTGTGTGTAAGTGTATGCATCCTTTGTGATTTACGAGGGTTTGCACTAAGTAGTGCCTTGGCTTTTATCGCCCTTCTGCAGTGTACTAGCCCAGCAACATGTGGGCGAGTGGTTATAATTTTTGTGCGTACACGCTTTGTTTTTTTCCAGTCTACAAAACAGAAATAGAATTTATCCCTTAGGGTTTGTGAGGATTTAAACTGTTAATTGAAGCTTCAGTACTTAGGACTGTACCTACCTGGTTAATGCAGTTTACCGTTTAAAGCAGACAGTCACCATTCTATAACTATACTAAAAAGTGTGTGGTAAATGCTATAGACAGACACTGCTGAAGACTTTCGATCTGACTGATTTTGAGGAATCTTTTGAGAAAGTGACATTGAAGTGAATATAATGTCGAGGTTAGCATCTGGAGAAAAGGTACCTCTTGAATGTCTTTGATGGGGCCGTTTCTTAGAGGCTAAAAGCAAGCTTGTCGATCCGAGTTTGCGCACCAGAACCCACACACTGAAGGAGACACAAAATTCAGACTCATACACAAATAAGTGGGTGTGATCAGAGATTCATAAGTCCGAGATGTAGAAATCCAGGAGGGTGTGTGTAGACGACTTGTAGAAATACTAAAGAAAAGACATTATTTTGTAAAAATGTTGAACATCTTATCGGAATGTTTTTCTCCCCTTGGAACAGGAAACCAATTCCAAACAGCTAGAGCAGTTAAACATTCTTTCACTTACGTTCAGAGATAAAACCTGGAGTTTTAGCACCTTGTTTTCCAGGAAGAGGGAGGAACAAATTGGTTATTTAGCTAGGGAAGAGTGGGGACTGAGTGGGTAGCTAACTGTGCCATCCCAACCATAGCTAGGGTTTGTTAATAATGTGATGGCTACTAAACATTCTGTAGGTTTCTACCCACAGTCTGGTTCTCTTTATTTGACTCCCAGGGCAACCTCATTTACTTCTTTGGTTATGGTAGCGCTTATATTTTTGCGATCATAAAATCTTTTGTGTAGAGTCTCTCTCAGGTGACAATCCCAGACATCTGTGTTCTGCATGATTGTCTTGCATCCAATCATCTGAAATGCAATGATTTGGCCAAAGGATTTTGAGTATTTGACTAGTCAGCCATTGGAAACTAAAGGTTTAGAAGTTGTTTTTTTTTTTTAATTTAACGCTTTTGCCTTTGTGGAATTTATATTTTAATAGATGAATCGTAAAAACAAGGCAAGGGAGTAAAATTTAGATGTTAAGAACCAAGAGAAAAAAAAATGCAGCATGAAAGGTTAGGTATAGGTTAGGTTGGTTAGTGAAGGCTGAAGGATGCTCTCATCCCAGCAAACATGAGAAGGGAGTGAAGTAATGAAACTTCAGACTGGTAGAACATTCCAGATCAAGGAAGCAGCAGAACAGAGTTCTCACAGCAGGCATGTTCGAAGACAAAGAAGAGTGGGTGGAGCCGTGAGGACAAAGGGGAAATGACGTCAGTCAGTCAGTAACCGTGTTCTGAAAGTCAGTGCGAAGGCTTGGGCATTTACTCGAGGGCTAAAGGCCACTAAGAGGTTTGAGTAGAAGTTTGACAATTTGATTAAAAAGAACCCTCCCACTGGAGAGATGGCTCAGCGGTTAAGAGCACGGACAGCTCTTCCGTAGGTCCTGAGTTCAAATCTCAGCAACCACATAGTGGCTCAAAACCATCTGTACTGAGGTCTGACCTCTCTTCTGGTGTGCCTGAGACCAGCTATAGTGTACTTACATATAATAAGTAAATAAATCTTAAAAAATAAAAATAAAAAAGAATCCTCCCAACTCCGGTTTCTTCATTGAGAATAGCCTATCCTGTGGCAGAGGCAAGGAGACTGTTACCCAGTTTTCCTGGCCAAGAGGGGGACCGAGACTAGCGCTCGGGTGGTAGATAATCTGAGGAGATGCCTGCGCTGTCTTGAAGGTTGAAACAAATGGACTGGACATGGTCATAGGAGAAGGAAAGTAGCCAAAGGTGACTCTTAAGGGCTATGGGTAAATGCTGCACAATGTGTGGGGAAAAATTGCCCAAATGCCTTGGCTGATTTTGTCCAGAGAGGATTAAGTTAATCACTTATTTTTATACTGAAGAGCACCTTTAGGTCCTCAAGCATGCTAGCCAGGCAAGTGCTCAAGCAACGGAAGTATTTTTCCAGTTTAAGGATTTGACCTTACTATAGCTGGCAGTTAAGAGGAAGAGAGGATGGCCTTAAAGGATTCAGACATCTTGAGTCTACATTTTATTGTGTTTTCCGTGGTTCCTGTTATCCTAAAGCACAGGTCTTTGAATTTTCCTTGGAAAGCCAAGGATGTTTGGCAGGCATTCATCTTCGGATGAACTTCAACTGTATACACATATATATATATATATTTTTTCATTTCAGCTTAGAATTCAGCAGGTAACTCCAATTAAAAGCCAAGCAGATTGTCAGGCTGTCCTCATCACCACCCCTGTCCCTTCAAGCCTTGGTTGTGGTTCTCCACTCCAGGTTTTCTCTCCCTCCATTAGAAAGGCTCCAGGTCATAGCTCTGTGCTTGACTTAAATGCTCTGCACAGAAGCTAACAAAACGAGGAGGGAAAGCAACAGAAATTTCTGAACAACTTCCTGTATTTCTCCCCTGCTTGGGATTCTAGTCCATACCAACCAGTCTCCATCGTGGGGATGTTAACACAGCAGACACTATGCGTCATACTTTACGTATATAATTTCCTTTAGTTGCAATGCTATTAATCGTAGCATTCCCATTTGTCAGGCAGAACTGAAACCCGAAAGGACCTTAGCGTGGTCATGAGCAGGACAGTGGCAGGTAGGACTGGACGCTGGTCTGTTTGACCCCACCACCACACACAGTGTCGGCTCATGGCACTCATGGCCTCAGTCCTGGAGCCTCCTGGTTCTCGGCTCCTCTGCAGCCTCCCTTTTCTGCTTCTCATTCCCCCTATTTCAATAACCACACAATCCAGACTCCTTTTTGGCCTCCTCCATGGCTCTTTATTCTTTTTAATGTGTTCCATTTTTAGAGATAAAGTGTCTCTATGTAGCTGGCTTCAAGCTCACCATCCTCCTGCCTAAGCCTCCCAGGTGCTGAGCCTGCAGGTATGTGCCACCCACCATACCTGGGTCTTCTGTTTTTGCATCTTCCCAGCCTTTGATTGTCCTATTCCTTTCTGCCTTATGGAACCACAGACTGTCCTGACTGAGACGGGGCTCTGACCGTGCCTGTTCCCTCCTCCAATTCCCATTACCACATTGCCCCCAGGCCCAGGGCCCTTACACTATACCACAAACAGCACTGACAGCCTCCTGCCTGCCTTCTGACCACAAGTGCTGTAGCACTGCCTTGCAGGCTTGGGCAGTACCTCCCTGCCGTGCTGCCCAGAGCTTCCCCCTTGTTCCTTCTGCCAGGTTATTTTCTGCTCACATTTCAAATCTCAGCTCCTCCCAGGAAGAGCTTTCTGATCTTCTGGCTTGTGCTCTTCTAGCCTTCGGTCACGTTTTTCATCTTTTCCTCACCACAAGGCATTGAGTAGGACTTGTGGACATGTTTCCACAGTGAGGCCTTGCGCTTACTGAGGGATTAGGTCCCATTGGTGTCTGTACCCCTGGATAGATTCAGTTTGCTGGCTGAGTCAGCATCAGAGGTGTGCATTTTACCCAGGAAAAAAGGAAGGAGTGTCTCTTCTTTTTTGGTGTGAATAGTTTGAGCAACTGAGTGCAGCTTCAAAATGTTTCCAGGCACAGATAACGGAGAGCTTGGGAGGTTTCACTGTTCAGCAGACACTAAGCAGCTCCCTGGATCCAGGTAAACCCACGAGCCCTACAGAAACGTGGAACTTTCTTCCTGCCATTGCGGGTCAGATCATAGGCAAGTGAGCCAGAAAAGGAAGAGAATGTTCGTGAAGCAAAAGTGCTTAGATGAAAACATGAGATATTACAGAAGGTCGTCCTAAGTGGCTGCCTTGGATTAAAAGGCAGAAAAAGCCCCAGGGAGTAATATTCAACAGAGACCCATGCCACGCAGAAAGGCCTAAACCACATAGTGTTTGCTGGGAGAGCAGTCCAGGCAGAAGCTGATGGCCAAGTCACTGTTTCTAAGCAAGCTTGTTCTGCTGAGGGCCTGAAGGGAAAGCAGGGTGGCCAGAATTAGGAGTTCCCAGGGGGAGGAGTTGGGAAAGAGTTTTGAGAGTGTCAGAGGTGGTGAACAGTCAAATCATAGGCCTTTGTAGGACAGGAGGCGTGGACACAGGAGAGCCATTGAGGATTTTTAGGGACAGTCAAATGACTTGGGCTGCCTTTATAGAGATCATTAATTGCTGTGTGAAGAATGGATTGCCTGGAATGGAGGCTTAACTAGTGTTAAGAAGACATGTAGCTCTTCAGAGAGGAGCCAGGTCTGGAGCTAGAACAATAGCAGAGAAAACAGAAGAGGTGCATCTGGGATATTTTGGAACTTTAAGATAACGTTGTGTTTTAGCTTTAACCCTTGGTAGGACAGGTCTAGAGTCATCCAGAAGGGATGAGTTGAAGGACTGACTGCCCAGATCACATTGACCTGTGGGCATGTCTGTAGGGGGGTGGATTGTCTTGGTTGCCTTCATTGATGGGCAGGGCTCAGTCCACTGCTGGAAACACCGTTCCCTTGGCAGGTGGCCTTGGGCTGTATGTATCTCTAAGCATGGATTTATAAGCAAGCCAGTAAGCAGCATTCCTCCATGGCTTCTGCTTTACTTCCTGCTTGGTTTCCTGCCCTGACTTCCCTCAACAATGGACTGACCTGTAAGGTGAAATTAACCCTTTCCTTCTCTAAGCTGCTTTTGGTCATGGTGTTTGTCACTGCAGCAGAATGAAACTGGAACACTTAGTAAAGCGTTATATATGGGGGTGAGGACAAGACAGACACAGGGTGGTCACCATGCTTCTGACTCAAATCAAATAAAAACAAACACAAAATTCACCGAGATGGGACGAGATACCCAGAGTTCTGTTCTGGATATGCTAATTCTGGAATTCATGGCCACATACCATGTTGGTAGGTGATGGCTGTGAGTGAGCAGTTCCACAGAAAGGTTGGAGTAGAGAGAAAGTTGGTTGTTTAGAAAGGGCCAAAGACACGAAAGGCAGACGAGCAACAGAATGTGGTCTGTGGATAGCATCCTAGGTTTTCTAGCTCATGTGAAAAATATGTGACAGGTTTTTCCACACCGATGATCTAAACATCTACATGTTACCATCAACTTCAAAAGGTAAAGCAAGTAAATCCCTCTAAACTTGGAATGTTGAAAGGAATCTCAGAGTTAACTACACTCAAAGAAAACTGCTGTCCTTCTCTACAGGAGACATTAAAAAATATATATAGATACATGTATATATTTTAACACATAATATATTGATATATACATGTATATATATTAAAATATGTATCTTACATATTTCTCCTTAGGAAGAAATGACTTAAATAGTCTTAAGTTAACATACAGAGAAACGTATGGGAAGTTGATAAAAATGTATTCTATTCAGGTGGAAATTTTTGTGAATTTTTTTAGTCTCCTTAAGTTTATAATTCACAATATGTTTTTCATCCTAGATAAGCATCTGTGTTTGTGATTTAATTTATATTTGCAAGCATTTCTTTTTCCTATAGAAAAACTCCAGAATCATGTAAACAGTGGGTCCTTTGTACCTTATTCTGGCCCAAAGGAGTCTGGCTTTCAGGCTGATGGTGGTGTGCCAGAGGTTCCTTGAATCTGGTGGTAATACTTAGAACTATAGACCTGCTGCTCTTCAATTTGCTATAGAACTGAGAACCAGACAGGATGTTCTGATCATTTCCTTTTGATCTAACGGGCGATTCTTTCTAGTAAGAGCCAGGGGGAGCACACGCTCACCAGTCAGAGTAAAACCATGACTCAGAGCATGCAGAATAGTGCCCGTCTTCTTGGGAAATTTTCAGTACCAAAACATGTTGTGTACTTGAATGAAAAGTAAAATTCACATCCATTGGATGGAAATTTCTTGTAAGAAGATATAACCCCCCTCAACACTTTCTATTCTTGAAAATGAGAGTTATTTTTGCCAAGGGATCTGAGAGCTGAATGCAATTTTTTTTTTTTTTTTTTAAATTGGCAGGTTGTGCTAAGGCCTCTGATTCTGTGATTTCATTCACTGGTTTTCATTTTCCCCTAAACTATGTGCTATGGTTTAAAAACACAGGACGTGTGGGCTGGAAGAATTAAAAGTACTTTTAGATTTGCAAAATTTTAATTTAAGGCCATGAGTTTCTTTCTCTTAATATCTGCTTTGTTGAGTGGATTATTTTGTGTTTTTAAAAACATTTCAGATTTGTAAAACATAACAGACTTATTACAGAAGGAGTATAGAATCAGAATCCAGCCCAGAACATCACCCCTTCTCTTGGGAAACATGCACAAGAAGGGCCTGTACTGTTAGAGGATAGACCAGCTGTTGATCGTTTCACTGATTCCAGTTGGTCTTATCTGCGTATTGTAGCAAAATGTTATAGGATTTACATTGTGGTTGGAAATAATATGGTATGGCACTTGAATTGGATTATTCCTAAGAATAACTTCATAAGACTTGGGCGCCTAAATCTTTAACAGACAGTAGACTTCCTCAGGCCTCAGCACATTGCGATATATACAGCCCCAATCTGTTCCTTTGGGACTTATACTATGAAAGAGTGACCAACAACTCTTTTAAAGATTGGGATCACTTGTCTAGACAACAAAAATTATAGCAGATTGTAGTGGCAAAAACACCCCTGTAAATTGTAAAATTGTGCATCTTGCCCTAGAGAGATCCCCCTCTCAAATGTCTGTGCTGCTATAGCTAAATCCAACTGTTCTTGCCTAAGGATCATTACAGGCATTGGCTTGCATGTAGAGATTCCTTCTGTTACTTGGAATTTTAGACAGATCATTCCTAAAATTGTCTCAAGTCTGATTTGTGGGGACTAATGTCTGATTACTCATACCCACAGGAGAGAGAAAACTTTTAAAATGTCCTGTCACTCCTGGAGATTAAAGAGATTTGTGAATGAATTTGATAATAAATATTGCTGGACATGGAAAAATCACAGGAAATTACTGAGAGAAGTCTTAAAATGGCTAAATGAGGTATAGTTCATTGTTAGGTCAATTGTGTTGCATGCATGAGGCCTAAGGTTCAGTTTCCAAAACCATTTAAAAAAAAATAGAGCTTAAATGTGTGGTGGGTTGGTCTGGTGCTGCTTGTATTTAAATGCTAAATACTGGCTTGAAAGATGATGTTTGCCCCCAACCTCCTCAGCAGATCCTCATGTACACCAAGTGATGCTATATAAACCTTATTCCCATTTAGCTCATCAATAAAAGGCTAGAGCCTGTGATTGGGCAGTGGAAGAAGAAAGGTAGGATTTGGGAATTGAGTGAGGGGGTTTCAGAAGAGACCAAAAGGAGAGAAGAGAGGACACGAAGGTGGAGGAGGCCGCCATGAAAGGCGATGGACCGTGAGCATGTGGCTAGTAGAAACAGCAAGGAACAAGGAACAGAAGGCTGGGAAATAAGTTAGAATAGCTCCAAATCTGCCCAATCTAGGCTTACAGCTTCTAAATAAAATACCTGGGGTGTATGTCTTTTATACAGGCTAACTAGAATTTATAATTCCCTTTTCCATAAATGAGTGGGAAGATGCATTATTTTCATTGAGTGGAAGGTTCAGCAATCTGAGGTACTAACTCCCTCAGTTGTTATATGCATTTAATTAAACTCCAATTGATGTCTCTAGATATGAGGCTGAGGATGTGGCCCAGTTGGCAGGGTGTTTGCTTAGCATTCGTGGAGCCCTGGTTTGGGTCCCAGCGCCATGTAACACTGGTTGTGGTGCTGTGATCCCAATTCTTTTGAAATAAAGACAAGAGGACCAAATGTTCAAAGTCATCCTTGGCCATGTAATGATTTCTGCACTATCTCAGGCTACAGAGTCCCTTGTCTCAAACAAAACAAGAATACCTTCCTAGACATTGGCAAACTTAACTGAGAATATATAAGGATACAGGTCTTAGCAGATTGTAAGAGAAGGAGAAGGTTGTAACATAGTTTCAGGTCTTCCTTTAATGTCCAGACAGTGTGACACAGGTGAAAGGGTAGTTACATAGATCAAAGAACTAGAATGCAGCCCCTAGGGAGATGCACATCTATAGTCAGGTGTTTACTTTTGGGTGACAGGCTGCTGGGGACTGAACCCTACAGCCTTGGTCATGCTAGGCAAATGTTCTGTCACATCCACAACCCTCAATCAGTTTTTGGCAAAGGCACTTAAGCAAGACATAGGGAATGTCTTGTTTACTTCTCTTTTTGTGGTTGTGATAAAAGGCACTGTGGCCAAGGCAACTTAGAAACATGGTAGGCTCATGGTTCCAGAAAGTATTAAAGCCCATGGCTAGCACGTGAATACCCGCAGCAGTTTGTTACAGAAGAGATGACTTTAAGGAAAAGGGGAATAAGGCTGGGTAATTCTTAAATAGTCAATAAATGCATAAGGAACTGTTCATCATCATCTACTCAATGGAAAATGTAAATCAGCCCACAGTGAGATACTATTATATCCCCGATATAGTGGCCAACTAGAGTAAACTAGTCAACTAAGCCAAGTCAAACCAAATTGGCAGCACCAAGTATTTATCGATAGCCCCATGAATTGGGCTATCTGTGTGAGACAAAATCAACCACACCTTGCATTCTGAATAGATGGGGTTTATTGTATGGCTATACCTCAATAAAGCTGATCAAAATATAAACCACTGGAAGATTAAAAATTCACTCTTTTGATAAAGGGCCAAATATACAGATGCCTTAGCAGCTATTAAAATGCTGTCTTCATAATAAAGAGAGCTAGGGTTAGACTTAAGTCTTACCATAGATAGTTTTCCTTCAAACTGGAGTATATTGGTGTGCGCAGATGGTAGAAATAAAGGAGAGGAGGAACAGAGAGAGAAAACAATGTGTTGAGCGCTGACCTCTGACTATCCGAATCCCCAGACCCACTCCAAACACCTAAGTCAGAACACCACCCCAGAAAGTGCTTAAGACGGGTGTTTGTGAACACATTCAGAATTTTGAAATAGCTTTCTTATTTCCCCTTTCCTTCTCTAGTTGGAGACCATCAGCTGGAATTGTATACAGGAGTAACATATTAAAAGGGAAAGGTCAAATGGTATATGTCATTTCCGCACAGGAACCAAGAGCTTTGAACACAGCACTTCCTAACAACTTCTGTAAACACAGCAAAAGTTTTGCTTGTTTGTCTTTAGCTTTTAAAATTATGTAACTAGATTCAAACTAAGAATTCAGGTGAGTCTAACAAAGCACAGAATGCATGGAGTTAATTTTATTTAGCATATGGATCTGCCAACATCTTTTAAACCAATTATTATTTTCTTTTTTTTCCAATTCTTTTCATTAAACTTTTTTTTTTAATTTAAATTTTATTTTGTGCTCATTGGCTTTTTTTTGACTGCATGTACATCAGTGTGAAGGTATTAGAAGGTCTGGCACCAGAGTTACAGGCAAGTGTGAGCTGCCATGTGGGTGCTAGGAATTGAACCCAGGGCCTTGGGTAGAGCAGACTGTTCTTAACCATCTGTCTAGCCTTAACTAATTATTTTTAAAATATTTTTGTTTCCTATATATTTTGCATTGAGTTTGCCTAGTTCTTTGGGGGCTTAAAGACTAGATTAATTGACATTTGATAGTTGGGGAGCTGGAGAGAGAACTCAGCAATTGAGAACACTGGCAGCCTTTACAGAAGAGTGGTGTTCAGGTCCCAGCACTTCCATGTTGGGAAGCTCATAAGGGATCAGACATGCTCTTCTGGCTTCCACAGGAGGCATATATTCACACGTACATATATATAAATAGCATCAACAGCAGATTTTTTTAAAAAAGATGTATTTATCTTATGTATATGAGTACACACTATAGCTGTACAGATAGTTGTGAGGCTTCATCTGGTTGTTGGGAATTGACTTTAGGACCTCTAGTCACATCAGAGGCTCCAGAAGAGAGCGTTGGGCGGTTGTGAGCCACCATGTGGTTGCTGGGATTTGAATTCACGACCTTCAGAAGAGCAGTCAGCGTTCTTACCCGCTGAGCCATCTCCCCAGCCCCAACAGCAGATTTTTAATAATTATTCTTTCATTAAAAAAGCTTATAAAAGGAATGCTAATGTTTTTCTCCAAAAAAGAATTTTATAATATTATATTTAATACCTGTTTTTAATGTCTTTAGAGATGGGTTCTTTCTATGCAAGCCCTGCTGGCTTGGAATTCACTGTGTAGAGCAAGCTGGCCTTGAACTCATAGAGATTCACCTGCCAAACCTCTTCAGTGTTGGAGTTAAAGGTATGCACCACCTTGAGCACTGGGCTATTGTTGATATTACCCTGTAAGAAAAGAACGAAAGCTAACTCAGGGAAGAGTTCCTCATTGTGCAGCTCACCCGCCTTTGATTTCTAAATAGAGTTAAGTAATTCCATATCTGTAGCACTTTCCAGTGCTGACTTGTGCATGAAGCCTGAGCTGTATAGGCTACATTTCTGAAACCCCTTAGGGTGAAATAGCAAAAAGCTACATTGTTTGGAGAATCAAAACTACACAGAAAGCTAACGTTTGTCAATGACCTATGGGGTTCTTGTTCTGCAAACCCTGGGTGTGCATCATGTCATTCAGCACAGGGTAGCCCTGCAGAGTTGCCATCCTCTAGCAGATGGGGATACGGGCACAGGTGCTTAGTAATGTCTCCAAGGCCAGATCGCAAGAGGTTGGTTTCAGACACGATCTCAGGCAGTCTGCCTGTCTTCTCTGGCCATGGCTATGGGCCTGGACTTTCTACTATACACACATTCGTGCCGTGCTTAACCCTGTTCCCCACATCAGGTTCCAACAGAAGGGAATGGGACTAAATTTCTCTCCTTGTAATTGCCACAGAATATGAAACTTTAGATTTGTACCTATTAATGGAAGAATGACTGTCTTCACCCAGTTCGACTTTTTAAGATGACAAGTTTAAGGTATGAGGCATGGCTCCGTGCTAGAGCACATATTTGCCTGTGTTTCCCGAATCATTTGATAGGAACAGTAGGTTGTGGGGGATTCCATTTTCTGTAAGACAGTACAAACCTTCATCATTTTTTATTTGGTTTACAGTGTTTTACTGATACTGTTGATTTTTAGGTTTTAACTTACGGCTGTGTCTTTAGATTTTTGAATCATGTTCTAAAGCCTGTTGTACTTTGAGGTTATCAAAGAAGCTTATTCCTATTTATTCTAGAACTCTGACTTCTCTACTTCCCATGCTTAATTAAATCTGCCATCCTTCTAGAATTCAATCTGGCAGGCACTGTGAGACACCGTTCCGGTGTTTTATTTCCTCAGACAGCCATTCCTCTCAAGCTGTCTACAAAATGCCCGCGCTTCACACAGTTCGACCGTCAGCACCATGAGCTGAGCCTTCGAGCCTCTGTTCCCTCCTGTGGGCTGGGGTCTCTCTCAGCCACCATCCCCCTGTTTCCTCTAGCAGGGCTTAAAGTAAGTCAGGGCCCTTTCCTGTCAGCTTGCTTTCTTCAGTTCTCTTGATTTGTGCTGATTGAGATTGGAGATATATGAGATGGGGTCTCTAGCTGAGTTTATTGCATCGTAGTGAGCAACACAAACCCAAACAACCCCTTGTGCTGGCTGAAAGGCCCCAGCAGGCCGCCTCTCTGTGCTCCTCACAGATCTGGGGTAATGGGAGTGCTAGATCTGAACTCAGGTCCTATGCTTGTACAACATGTGTTCCTACATGCCGAGCCATCTCTCTGGTCCCCATATGAAACCTGTATTCTGTAGCAGAAAAAAAAAACAGTATCTCAGTCTACAGTCAAGATATTGCTAAGTGATTCATTGTCATCTCTGGTGAGCTGTGTACACTCTGGCCTCCTCAGTAGTTCTCCTTTTGCAAAAGAAGAGTTAAAGCCACAGAATTCAATTAATGAAGAACCTTCAGCTACCTGAGATCTTTCCTGATGTGGCTTCATGCATGGTTGATAGGAGGAAAGCACATAGTGGCAGTTCTCCCAATGAGGTTACAATCGGGCCTTTATCTAATTCTTTTTTTTTTATAAGTTTTTTTTAGATTTATTTATTTATTATTATATATAAGTACACTGTAGCTGTCTTCACACACACCAGAAGAGGGCATCAGATCTCATTCCAGATAGTTGTGAGCCACCATGTGGTTGCTGGGATTTGAACTCAGGACCTCTGGAAGAGCAGTCAGTGGTCTTAACCACTGAGCCATCTCTCCAGCCCCCTAATTATTCTTTTAAGTGTGTGTTAATATAAACAGTATTAGACATTCCCGTCCCCAGCATTTCCAAGTACTGTGGCCATCAGCCATTGCTTGGTACATTAATGTTGCAAAACCTAGCTGCTGACTCGACTCCTGTGGGACCTGCCATTGTGCCATGTGCTTATTGGGTTTAAGTTTTAAGCAATTGTCCTTGCCTTTAGCAAACATTCCCAATTTTGGTAAATTTCCCCAAGCCAACATATCTAGGTCAGCTTCAATTTATTTAAATCCTCAGGTCAGGGACAGTGTGTGCTTTTGAAAATAATTACAGTACATTGTGTGTCACCCTCCTGCCCATCCCCTCTTTGTAGGAGGAGAGAAAATTTCTTAGGGACACCAAGGCT
>JADRCD010140794.1:0-17877 GCA_019843815.1 Montemys delectorum | reverse complement strand
ACACACACATATGGATATTGACATATGATAATGACTAAGAGAACAGTGTTACTATCTTCAGTCCTGTAACCACTGACAACTTAACATGCTGAAGTAAATAACCTGGTATTTCTGCTGGAAAACTACACTGAATGGTCAGCCACACATACATTAAAGGTATGGAAGTGACAAGGGGACTTGCTTAGCATAAGTTCAGTGGGAGAAAGAGAATGGAGATCAAATGTGGTCAAAAGAATAAAATTTACTATATATTTATTAAGCTATACAAAATTAAAACACAAAAAACAAATCAAAATGTCTATCTGTCTTAAAGGTCTTGCATATATGAAGATTGTAATGTAAAGAAAAGCTCCAGGCAAAATCATTAGCTATCACAAAACACAGACTAGGGCTCTTGGATTTATAGAAGTATAAAAGTGCATTAAAATAAAAGTTGAATAATATTTTAAAAGATTAGATGTTAAATTACTGAAATATTTCCTTTATAATTTCCTATCTAAAGGAAATGAGGGGACAAAATGTGGAGCAGAGACTGAAGGAAAGGCCACTCAGAGACTGCCACACCTAAGGATCCATCCCATTTGCAGACCCTAAACCCAGTCACTACTGCTGATGTCAAGAAGCATTTGCTGTAAGGAACCTGGTATAGCTGTCCCCTGAGAGGTTCTGCCAGAGCCTGACCAACAGAAATGTGGATGCTTGCAGCCAATGATCAGACTAAGAGTGGGTACCCCGTTGGAGGGGAAGAACTGAAGAAGTTGAAGGGGTTTGCAACCCCATAGGAAGAACAACAATATCAACCAACCAGAGATTCCAGGAACTAAATCACCAACCAAAGAATACACATGGAGCAACCTCTGGCTTCAGCAAAGGATTGCCTTATCTGGTATCAATGGGAGCACAGGACCTTGGCCCTATGAGAGCTTGATGACACAACATAGGAGAATGCTAGGGCAGTGAGAAGGGAGAGGATGGGTGAATGAGGGAGCACCCTTATAGAAGTACACGGAGGGTGATGCCAAAGAGGGTTTTAGAGGGGAAACTGGGAAAGGGATAACATTTGAAATATAAATAAATAAAATAACCAATAAAAATATTTCTAAGAACATCTAAGAACATCTGTGTTATTCCATCTCAGAGATAGATAAAATAATCAAGCTAGAAAACGTGACGTAAACATTTACAAAATCCAGACTGAGGAACATGCTTCTGTATATCCACTTTGATTTCTAGGTTGTGGTTTTTTATGACTTTAAAAAGCATATCACAATTATTTGTTAAGATTTTCTATTACAGTCATTAATTTTGCTGAAACTTTAAGATATTTTTATATTTGATCATCTATATTTTATTTCTCAGATACACATCTGATCTTCTTGCAACTATTTGTAGTAAAGTTGTTTTTATAAAAATATTTTATTGTGATATTGAAAAGCATCTAATATTATTTTTTGTATTTGAATTATTATTTCCACTTCCCTTATTTTAGACATAAGTAAAAATAAGTTCACATTGAATAGCTGAAGATTTTTTGCATATTGTATAAATTGATACACTAATTAATATAAAACTATGTGCAGACAGGCATTCAATTGCTAAAGTCACCAAATTTAGATTAGATTGTAGTTTTCAGAGTACTATATAGAGTGGAAAAAAATTCACAAGTGCATTTCAGAGAATAGTAAGAAAACTAATGCTCCTGTTTGGCTAATTAAGAATTTGGTACATGGAGGGACTGATTGTTTTGGCAGCATGTGTATAGCAGAGGATTGCAAAGTCCATCATTAATGGGAGGAGAGACCCTTGGCCTTGTGAAGGTTCTGTGTCCCAGTGTAGGGGAATGCCAGGGCCAATAAGTGGGAGAGGGTGGGTTGGCAAGTATGGGGAGAGGGGAGGCTACAGGAGTTTGTTTTGATTTTATTTGTTTGTTTGTTTGTTTTTTGGAGGGGAAACTGGGAAAGGAGAAATCATATGACAAGTAAATAAAGAAAATATCTAATAAAAATAAATAAAAAAAGAATTTTGGAAAAAAGTATTTAAGTAAATAATAATGTATAAATTTTAAGGGAATTCTAAATTTTTATATCACTGCAAATATAGTGTCAAAATTAGTTCCTTAATCTAGATAAATTAAATGGATTATGTCGGGAATCAAATAATATGTAAGTGAAATGTGGTTGTTCCACAGTCTTGGGCAAAGTTTGCTCCTCTAAAAGCACATGAGTTTATTGAATTGAACATCTTGTTATAAAAGAAAAAAGAAAAAGAAAAAGAGAAGAGCTACACAGATGAGTCCTAAGCAATCTAGAATTTAAATTGGCAGTGGATGAGAGGACATTCATTGACAGAGACTGATAACTGTAAAATATGGGACAGCAGTTTCGGAGAATACAGAAGAGCCATGTTAAAGAATGAAAATAGTATTTGCAGATATGAGGGCCTCCATTAGAGAGAATGCCAGTGACAGCCTAGAGGGCTGCCTCTATGGAACTGAAGGAGAACCAGCAACAACAACAACAGCAACAACAACAACAACAAAAACAACAACAAAAGAAAATCAAATGTTTTATGAGAATAAATAAAGATGCTTCACCAAAAGATTGTGAAGGGCCTTTAGGAATTCTAGAAAAAGGTGCTTTGCATCAGACTTTAATTATAGACTTCTGGGCTCCTCTCTTTTCCATATTTTCTCTCCTTCATTCTGATTAGGCCCATCTGCCGGATGACCATTAGCAACTTGAAAAGGTTGCAAAATCTCCTGGAGTGGGTATGGAAGGTAGCCCACTCAAAGATTTGTCAGAAGTGATTCTCGATCTCCTCAGTGACAATCAAGATTAATCACTACTGTAGACAAAGAATGGTGAAGGCTAAGTTCTTCACAAGGTTAAACTGCTGTTGATTTTTGTCCATCCCTTTGATGATTCATCCAGGTAACTGCCCCCAGTCTTGTGCACCAACTCTTTCCTGTGATAATCGCATTTGTAAATAGGTGCCAGTTTTCAGTAGATTTCCCCCCAGAATAGGAGAAATAAGAGTGAACTTAAACACTACACAGGTTCCAGATGCTGTTCACACTGTCACCTGTCCTCATCTCCTAGTCTTATCCTTTCTCCTCATTAGTTAAAATGAAAACAGACCCCTTTTAAGTCCTTTCTCTATGTGTCTCTCTGCTTCTGTCTGTCTGTCTGTCTGTCTGTCTGTCATTCTCTCACTCTCTTTGTCTCTTTGTCTCTGTCTTTGTATCTTTCTCTGTCATTGTCTCTTTGTCTCTGTCTTCGTGTCTCTGTTTCTGTAACTCTGACTCTGTTTCTGTCTGTTTTTTTTCTGTACTTCTGTGTTTCTGAATCTCCGTCTCTGTGTCTCTGTGTCTCTGTGCCTCTCTCTCTCTCTCTCTCTCTCTCTCTCTCTCTCTCTCTCTCTCTCTCTCTCTCTCTCTGTCTCTCTCTCTCTCTCTCTCTCTCACACACACACACACACACACACACACACACACACACAAACACTGAACAGATGACAGGCATAGGTTTAGTTTAAAGACTCCAACACTGTGTGCCTGAGTACAGTACTCTTTTCCCTGAATAATATAGTCAACACTACTATCACAGAAATGGGAATTCTCAGGTATACATGATAAAACTAATAGCCTATCTCCATTCTTTGTGGTTTGAACTCCTATGGCAAGGCTATGGCAGAAATAGCCACTTATGTAATTTACTAGGAGTAGAGTGAATAATTTAAATCATATTCTAAACATTCAAAGGACAGACCTTAAGTGAATGCTGTGACTCATTTAAATAGATGACCATACTCTGTTATAAGCCCAGCTACTGCCAGAAGGGCTTTAATAAGTTGAGTGAATTACAGGGGCAATGGCTCATTGTTTGTCTTCTCTTTACAGGAACTCTTTGACATGATGAGACTTGTATAGCATATTACAATGGTTTATGAGCTGCTTAAATAGCTCCCCTAATAACAAAACATGATCAGTAGGAAAGGTAAATCTACAAGATTTTTATTCTAATGAGCACAAATAATTACTCCCATCTGTGTCAAATTATAATCAGGGTAGTAGCTCTGATGTGATTTGGTGCCATTTGTCATTGGTGATGCTTTAGGGACATTCTAGGGACCTGATTGGACTGTTCTTTATGCTCACAAATTGAACAATAGATTTGGTGACATCCTCATGTTTACTGAGAGAAAATCTTCAACTTAAATTTTCCTGTGCCATCCATCCTTCTCCAAATGGGATTAACAGAGATTACAATCTTAAACACCCCACCTTTCTAGAGTCTCAAGTTCTTACCTTACTTGGAAATAAAGTCTTTGCAAAATTAACTAAGAGGGGGCCATTCTGTATCAAAATTGGCTCTAAATTATTCACTAATGTCATTATTACTAGATTTTTTAAAAAGTAAACAATTGGAAGGAAGAAATCAATGTAAAGAGAAAAGACCAGAGACAATGCCCACAAAATCCAGGGTATAAGCTCCCAAGTAGGGCATGTGCCATACTAGCATCTTAATTTTTGGCTATTGACCTTCTATAATGGCGTAAAAATTATCTCTTTTTTTCCCTTTTCATTTATTCTTCTCTCATAGAAAACATCCTGACCACAACACTACTCCTTCTACTCCTCCAAGCCCTCATCTTCCCAGGATCCACTGCTCTGTTTCCCTTCAGAAGAACAGACCTCCCAGTGATGGCAAATGCCCATAGGATGATAAGATGTCCTAAAACTAGGCACAAAGGCTCCAACTTATAGAACACAAATCTCTCATCTATTCTGCCTTTTAGTTTCAGGTACTCATGATCAATTGTGGTCCAGAAAGATTTAATGGAAAACTCCAGTAATAAAGAATTTGTATTATTGAAATAATTTGTATTAAAATACACTACTTATGGTGATTCTAATTTAATAACTACTATGCCTAATCAGTTGGTAGCCCTAAAAGTTAAATTAAATCTAGTCATAAATCCACATGTAAGGGATAAATAAAGCATGTTTCTCTCTTGTTCTGATCCATCTAGTTGTACGAACCCACTAAATATCATAGAATATGTCTCCCATGGATATAGGAATAACTGTGCTTTGGCAGTCATAGTTAAAAAGAATGTGACCCTGCAGGTACTATCTTTGTGATGTTTCTCAGATCACAAACACTTATCTAGGAAGATATATGATTACCCCAATAAATTTGTAGATGACTCTACCATTTAGATACTAGACTTCTGTACAGTACATTGATAAAAGCATGTATATTTGGGACATATTTGAAGAGATTTAGCCATGTAATTCTTTAAATTTATTTTTGAAATCTATTGACGTTTCTTTAGTATTCCTACCAACAATTTTAGATTGAATATAGATTTTTAAGATAAAACAGAACTATGTACCATATAGCCCATTAATAATTTCCATTTATAAACACACAAAAATGCACACATAATAACAAAGATAAAACATCCAATTAAGTACAAATAGGTGTTCTCAGAGGCTAGAAGAGAAGAGAGCATTGGGAACCCTAGAGCCAATGTTGAAGAAACCCGATATCACAATGACATAGGTAATGAATTAAAATAAAATTATATATAATGCAAGCATGTTAAGATATAAAAGAATTAAAAATGCACTATAGATTAAACAAAAAACTTTCTCTTTAAATGAATAAGATGACCTTCAAAAAATATCAGTAAAGAGATTGCTATTAAATACCACATAAATGTCATAGCATTATACTAAACGCATTTAAAAAAAAAGAAAACAGAATGATGGGACTGAAAGAGAAATACAATGAAACAGCTGAAAAGAAACTAAATTATTTCAAAAATGATAATAAAGTCATAGATGTTAGACTATTACCAGGTATTGTTTAGACAGCATTCTTACTTGGTCATGTTTTAAATTTGTCTCAGGGTTATATTATTAGAAACTATTACACTCTTTAAGTGATGGAACCTCACAAGAGATCATTGGGTTTTTGAGAACAAAATACTGAGGGGATTATGAGATCATGACCTGCTTTTCTTCTCTCTCTTTTTTTTTTTCACTCTCTGATCACATGTATTTTCATGGCCACACATCTCCCATGATTTATATCTAGTAGCACTTTTAGTTGATATAAGAAGTAGACTTACCAAATATTAGACCAAAACATGAAAGTAAAATCAAATATCTTTTCTTTATAAATTAATTATTTTGCTTACTCCATTACAGTTACTGAAATGTGATCTACATAACTTTTAACATATCAAAACTTCAAAAACAAAAGAATTTTAGTGATAGCTCTTAATAGAAAAGTTAAAAAGATTCAACATGTCCAAGTTTATGTGTACTTATTCATATTTATATATAGAAAGCAAAAATATATATTTGAAACATCAAAAGAGAAAAAAATTTTCTCCACTGGCAGGGCAATTAGTATGACAGCTGGAGCCTTAGTCATTCCTGTGATTGAAATATGATCACTATGTAGGAGCAGAAAAATAGCTAAACCTATAATTTTGTACTGGCTATATGTTGTCTAAAATATACTACTAAATGAAGCTTGAGAGTCAGCACACACTTACCTTTACACATTTTCTCTGGCTCAGAATTTCATAAGTTTTGATGTGAATTGATGGATACTCATCAAAAAATGGTTGATTTAGGAGAGTTTTGCAAAAACTTTCTAGTTCTCAATTGTTATTAGATTGGTTCTCTCAGGTCCTTATCATATGGGCAGTTCCACATTTCATTTGAATTGGTCATGATGATCTAAGAGATATTTAGAGAAGAAAGAGATGAGGGGGAGGAGAGGATGATGATGATAAATAGGAGAATAAGAGGAAGGGAAGAGGGTAGAGAAGAAAAAGGAGGAGGAGAGAGAGGAGGAAGAGAAGTAATTTGTTTTATCCAATTAATCACCTGATTGATTTTTCAACAAAAGAAGGGGGCACTTCAACAAAAAGCTCAGACTTAGAGTATTATTTTATATCTGAGCACCATTGCTCCTCATTGGGAAAAAGTAGATATCTCAATCAGTGAAGCTGAGACACTTATTGATCCCGATAATGAAAAAGGAAAATGAAACTGGAAGCCTAACCTTACATGCAAAGTCAGCATCTAATGAATTACAAATTTAAATATGAATGCCAAAAATATAAAGTTAAAGGAAGAAAATTACTTTATGAACTAAATATAGGAAAGATCTAGTGACACAGAAGACACAAAGAAATGAATAATGAGGGGCTGGAGAAATGACTCAGCAGTTAGGAGCACTAACCGCTCTTCCTGAGGTCCTGAGTTCAATTCCCAGCAACTACACAGTGGATCACAATCATCTTTTGAATTTTAATAGAGTTACTGTTGGGTATGCTTAACTGGGTAAATTCTGAAATAAAGAAAGCCCAAAGAGTGTAATATATATTGAATAAAATAAAAAGTTTTACTACAATATATTTTTTAAAAGCCAATACAAAAAAAAATAAGTATCTTATATTATTCTAAAGCCAGAGTTAATTAGTCACCTTCAGTGTGCTTGTGTCTTTCAGTTTTCACATAAAGTCCTAAATCACTAAGAGCTGTTATTAAATGAAGGAATAGATGAAGGGCAACTGCAGTGGTTTGAATATGCTTGGCCCAGGGAGTGGCATTATTAGAAAGTGTGCCCTTCTTAGAGTAGGCATGGCCATGTTGAAGAAAGTTTGTCACTTTAGGGGTGGGCTTTGAGACCTTCCTCCTAGCTGCATGGAAATCAGTCTTCTCCTGACTGACTTTGGATCAAGATGTGGAACTCTTGGTTCCTTCTCCAGCACCTTGTCTGACTGGACGCTGCCATGCTTCATGCCATGATGATAATGGACTGAAACTCTGAACCTAAAAGCCAACCCCAATTAAACGTTGTCCTTGTAACAGTTGACTTGGTCATGGTGTCTCTTCAAAGCCATGGGAACCCTAAGACAGAAGTTGATACCAGGGACTAGGGTACTGCTGTGATATGCCTGACCATGTTTTTGTTTGGAGGAATGTAGATTTTGAGACTTTGTAAAGCAGCAGAATGCTTTAATTGGGGCTGGCTAACAGGCTCAGAGGTTGAGTTCATTATCACCAAGGCAGGAAGCGTGTTATAGTCCAGGCAGACATGGAGCTGGAGGAGACCAGAGAGTTATACATCTTAATCCTAAAACAAACAGAAGGCTGACTCCCACAGGGCTAGTGAAGGGTTTCAAAGACAACCCCTACAGTAGCAAACTTCCTCAAACAAGGCCATGCCTACTGAAACAAGGCCTCACCTGTACTAGTGCCACCCCCTAGGCCAGGCATATTTAAACCACTACAGCAACCAAACACAAAACAAAACAAACAAAAGAAAATAACAACTACAAAAACCATGCACATATACAAAGGAATTTTTTTCATCAGTACTGAAAATTCCTGTGCTTTTCAAATACTTTCTACTTGAAAAGTCACTTGTCTCTGTATTCTCATTTCTCACAATGTCCATGCTTTATCAACTCACTCTAAACACAGGATTAGCAAATCATTAGTTGTTCTTCCTAGGGAACATCCAAAGTTACATTCTTTTGTGAGCTTCTGGTCATAACACATTTGTCAGTCAATCAATTAGACAATTTATCCAGTTGTTTTATTTGCACTTGCATTTAAAAATATCACATTTAATTCATATAGTTAATTTTTGACATTTCATTTATGGCTAATAGCATTAAAATTCATACTTGAATAAACTTTATTGTACATGTGTTTTTCCACAAACTATGTTATAGCCTTCATGTGTTTAAGAATATGAAATAGTGCTTTATAGAATCATTTGGGAAGTCATTTAATGGTAAGTTTAGCACCCCTCAAAAAAAATCACAAGAGATGGGAACTATAGCTGCTGCTTTTATCATTTGCATGAACCTGTGGCTAGAGAGCCATAAGCACAAAGAGAGACCCTACTACTCTTTTTTTACTATTTGAGACATAGCATTAAAGTGACCCTGATGACTTATCACTATAGCCACAGATTTGATATCATTGAGCATCACTCAACCCTCATCAGAAGAACTTCTTGTAGAGGATGACACTTAGCATAGTGGTTCCATTGCTGGTCAACATGAAAAAAGTAAAATACTGAAAACTGCTCAACTTTAATTAGAGTATATGTGTTTATTCTTCCACACGAATTCCAAAAAATGAAAGATCACTGAATTCAGAGCTGTTGGATGATTATAAGAATACAGTGTTTATCAGAGACAGCAGGACAATTGTATATAGGATGCAGAAATTGTGACAGCATGGATGAGATTAGCATATGCTCAAGCCAGAAAATAATCCTATCATAAATTAGGTATGAAGTCCCCTGTCCAGATGATGGGCTAATGGAAATTAATGGATTCTGGGAGACAAAGAGTCTGTTTTCTTTAAGGATATGATCCCTGTTAGTTTAATCATGTTCCAGGATAGGTCCCCCACCCAAGAGTATTAGTGATACACCAATTTGATTCCGTGGGTTAAAAAAAGGACAGAAATTTAGACAAATAAGAAGATGGGGCTGGGGCTGGCAGGATATGGAGTATAGACTCTGCTCCAAATATATTTTATGAAATTCTCAAAGAATTAATGAAGACGTTATTTTAAATTTTGATGTAATAAAATTTCATGTTCTGAAAGAGCAATGTATTTTCCTAATTAGTATTTTATTAGCAAAATCTTTACATGTAATAAAAAAAATCACAAAAGTATGAAAATGGCAATAAATAGACCATGCAATAATCTCACTTGTCAGCAATACGATAGTGAAATCTATCAAGGAAATGCATATTTTGTGATAAGTACATGCCCATTCTGAACATAGGCAAAAGCATTCATGAAAAGACAACAAATGTTGATCTGAAGGTCACAGTAAGTTTTGAAAAGTAAATGGATTCACAAGTCAGAATCTGCGAATAGTTCCCTTAATCAATTACATATGATTCTCAGTTCTCAGATGAAACACCTACATGACAATAGCAATAGTTACAACCTATTTACAGTTTTTAAGACATTATAGTCATCAATTAGAAAGTCTTTATTTGGCTCACTTCATGTGGAAGACTGCCTTTCACATACTACACACAGCACAGCCAATAATTGCAGCAACAACCCTATCTATCCATTTGATGTGTTCATCCTCTATATTCATGACAAGCCAAAGCACCTGTAGTCTGTGAACTAGCATCTCTGTAAATGAATTATGTCTGTAAAAGTTGATTGACTGATAAGAACTTCAGTGATTTGAAGAGTTTGAAACACCGAAAATCTTGATCCTACCTTGGATACCTTTAGCCTATCCAATAGCTCTTCCCCTATGCCAACAAGCCTAACATATTGTAATTAACTGATATAGAGCCTAACAAACTGACAAACAGAAACTTCTTGGAATATATCAACTTAGCAAAGTATTACTTTTTTACCAATCAAATGACTAAACTTGTTTTCAGATATCCATGACTTATAACAGAGTTCTCCCCATTTTAGTAAAACACAATCACTTGATGTACTAACAAATGTATTTGAAAACCCTTTACTTATGGCTTTCATGTTGTTACTATAAAAAAAAGTTCCCGAAATTTCTACCTCTGGCACTACTCACAGTGATCTGGTCCACTCCTTATCAATTAACCATCACCAGAATGTTATATAGACATGCACAAAAGCCAGAGTGTTGAAGGCAATTTCTCAATAGATATTTCCTCTTCTGAGGTGTATAAAATTGACAGAAATATGGTATTAAACATAAATTCCTGGGCCATAGGCACTCTACATTGGCCCTATAATAAATTATGTCTTAACCCGCTTGTGGTGAACATTATGTTGTTGCATCAACATTGCCTACAACTCCAACCAGAGACTTTGGTAGCAGTCTTAAGCACTCTGCCCCTGAGGAAGAGAATCCTGGAAAACTTTATCAATTTAGATATAGCAATCAGTATTTGTCTACCCTCAGCACTTGTTCCTTCAATTCTAGTTTTCATCAGGCTGCTGATATTTTGTATTTGTAGTTGTCTTCAACAGAGTCTGCACCAATTGACCTACCTCCAGTTGGTGCTGGTCCATGGAAGAAGATAGTAGAAACACTTCTTCTAAATGTTGGACTCTTGTAATAGCAAAGAGATCAATGCACTTCCTTCTTGCTTTTATTTTGACTTATGTTGCTAAATGGCTATACCAAAACCTTCAGTTCAATTGTTTCCTCTAGCTCAACTGAGCTCCTAAATAATTCAGAAACTTGATGTATCTCTGAATTTACTAATATGTTATACTCAAAATTTACATATGAGAGAGGAAAGATTAACATGGCTTATAATCTAGGAAATTTAAGCTTCATAGTTGGCTTACTGTAAATGAAAATATAGTTTTTCAGTTTCCAAATTTAATCTCGTTATATGTGTGGCAACAAATGTTGAATCAGAAATGAGTACAACATTAGCCACAGGGATTTTTGTTTCTGAAAATCCTTCAGTACTATAGGTCCTACAGGTATATTGTGGTATATAACTGCCACCATGCCATCTATGGAATAAGATCATGGCTGATTTCTGTCCTAAGTTTACTTCTTTTGTTACAATTTAAAAAGAAAGAAGGAAACAAATAAGAAGACTATAACAGAAAGGTATCTTAGGGGAGGAAGGGATTTATTCATCTTACAATTTCAAATTGTTGGTAAGTTATGATGGCTACTTGTTTGTTGATTTGATATACCTAAGAATAGGAAACTTCTTTTGAGAGATAACCACCATCACTCTGGCCTGTGTACATTTCTACAAACTCTTGCTTGTCTATTGATAAGGATGGGCCCAGGTCACTATAGGTACTACCAGCCCTGGTCAAGTGCATCTGGGCAGTATAACGAAGACAGACGGGATGAGCCTATTAGCAAGTACTACTACTGGATATATCTGTTGCATATACTAAGCACAATGTTTTATGATTGGTCAACATATTACTATGGAGCAGTCACATAATGAAGTGACCAAGTCATAAAGAATGCATTGTTCCATTAGACATTAGCAAGTTGTGTGACTAATTATCAGAGGTATCTGATGGTCCACATTCATGGCTCATGCTCCATAACTCACAGGATATAACCATGGACCTCAACAGAGAATTTGCTGACTACTGATTTAAGAATATTATATGTGGGCTGTCAATGGGTTCTCTTCTATATTTCTACCATGATTCCCCAGGAAGACAATTATAATACAAAAAGTTTCCCAGTGGATATATTATTTATACTAGTTATATTTTTATTTAATAGTAGTTATAGGCTTATAGAAAATTGAGCTAGATCACATTAGAATATTCCTTTTTTCCCCAACTCTCATTTTTCTCGTAGCTTGCCTAGCTATTAGCACCTGTTGTTACTGAGGTACTTTTCTTGCAATAGACAAACTAACAAGACCACACTGCTACTAACTAAAGCCCACACTTCTGCTGGAGTTGACTCTGCATTATACATTTCTGAGAGTTTTGACATATGCATAATATCATAAACCCTTCACCACAATATTTTACCAGTTTCACTATTTTTAGGTTCTCCAGTGTTCTCCCTATTTCTTACCCCCATTTGAATTCCTGAGGTCCCCATGTAATTTACTATCATTTTTTTCATATAATGTATATAGATTCCTTGACATCATTTGGTTGGAATCAGACTATATATTTAGTTTTTCAGGTTGTCTTCCATTTCTAAGCCTTATGTGTCAGGACCTGAGTAGGAGAGAACTGATCTGCCAGATGCTGAAGTGGGCTATTAAGACAATAACCAAAATCACAGCAACTGTCAAGGCTTTAATTTCTACTGCAAGGTACAAGCAGGAGGTTAAACAAGAAAAAAGCACCAATTCTATTGGCATTCTATTTTCCCCATGGAGGAAGGTCAGCTACAACAAGGCAGATGGGAGAGTCATCTTACTGGCAAGGCAGCCCTGGAAAAAGGCTCCTCCTGCTGTTTTATGGGCCTAGTGGGAAGGATAAAGAAAAGGGAGGGGTGATTGGAAAAATACTGAATATGAAGTCAGAACAGAGACGTTTCTTTGACATATGACCAATAAAGTGGCCTCAACAAAGTCATCTGAAGCCATCTGCTGTACCTAAGAGCAAGCAGGTGGTTGGAGGCCTTCAGGGCCCTGCCACATGAAACCTTTGCCATGGTTTATGGGGTCATGATAGAACTGTTGGAGAGCACAATGGGAGGGGGATAGTGACTGGACTGTAAGGAAAGAATAAAGACAATAATAAAAAAAAAACAGCCACGACCTATGAAATATGAAGCCTCAGTGAGAATTTAGTATTTGCTACAGCTTTTCTTTGTATGCAAACTTACTCCTTTTTATAAATAATTTTCCATTGAACAGGCATACTCATTCATTTGCTTCTTTTTTTAAAAAGATTTATTTATTTATTATATGTAAATACACTGTAGCTGTCTTCTGACACTCCAGAAGAGGGGGTCAGATCTTGTTACAGATGGTTGTGAGCCACCATGTGGTTGGTAGGATTTGAACTCAGGACTTTCAGAAGAGCAGTCAGTACTCTTAACCCCTGAGCCATCTCTCCAGCCCTCATTTCCTTCTTAAAAGCAACCTGGATTCTACTTTTTGGAAACTGAGTACAGATATTTCAATCATTCTCATGTAAGTCGGTGTATGGGCATATGTTTTAAACACATTTCCACAAATATGTAGGAAGAAAATTGTTAATTCATATATTATAACTGTCTAAGTTGTAAGAAATGGCCACAGGGGTCTGTTAAGGTTTGGACTTGTTGTGTATTGTAATGCTACATGTGGGCCCCCAAGACCTAGAGTCTACATGCAGACCTGTGACCCTGCCCCCAAGTTCTTTCTGATTGGTAGATAAACATGCCAACAACCAATGGGCAGAAGATATAGGTGGATTTAGGCTTCCTGGGCTTGGGGTCAGAAGAGAACCATGAAGAGAAAAAGAAGATAGAGGAGGGAGAGAAACTGGCATAGGCTAGGTGAGCCATAAAATTGTGGCCCTGAGAGCTGGCCAGATGAAGCATAATAAATGATAACTAAGGGTTATCAGTAGGAAAGTAAATTCTAATAACATAGAGGGTAGGTAAGTGCCCAGCTCCTGTGCTGTTTAAAACTTACTATAAATGTTGTAATTATATGTGTAAAAGACACATATAGCCTTTATATGTCTTTTTACCCAGGAACTAAATGGTCTAATGCAAGGTAGAAACCCAGGGTTGGGACTAAATAATTTCTACTACAGGATTGTTCAAAGTGGCCACACTCTTCTGCCCCGCACCAGCTCTGTGTGATCGCTACCATAGCACTGCATTCTGGCTATTATATGAAAGTATCAGTGTCTTGATTTATTAATATTTTAAAGATTGTCATTATTTTAATAGGAATTTAGTAATAAGATAAGATTGAACATCATCTTTTCACATAGTTATTGGGCATGTAGATATTTTCTTTGGCAAAGTATGCATGCAAATGGACCATTTTCTTTTATCTGATATATTTTGCAAAAATTTTCTCATTTTGTGTCTTATTTTTTTAAAGCATCTTTCACAGGGATGAAAGTTTAAAACTTATAAGGGAATCCAACTTGTTGAACTTCCTCTTGGATTGTGCATCAAACCAAAGCTGTTTAGACTTTCTTGTTATGATTTCTTAACAAAATTTACATTTTATATTCAGTTAAATTTACATATTTTAGTTGATTTTTTTTTTTGCATAGGCCCATTTCAAGGTTGTGTGTTTATATAAGGATTTTTGTTTTCTCAGCACCAACTGTTGAAAAAATCTTTTCTTCAGTCAAATATTACTTCAACAAGTTGTATTTATATATTTAGGAATACATGCACATGTATGTTCATGTACACTCACACACATATATACAAACATAGATAACAATTAAAAAATTAGAGGTCATGAATTTGAGAAAGTAGACTTACCATGACTATAAATTTACCATCCATGATCAGAATGTTTCACACCATATTACTGTCCTGCAAGAACATTAGAATGCTTTTTAGAAGACTCAGTTATGGTACTACGTATGGGGTATACTTAGAAGTTCTTGAGTTACATCCATACTACTTGGTGTAACAGGTTTCTAACTACAAATTTAATTATAAGTAGTTTCTCATTCAGGATTCATAGTACCAAGGACCAACAAGTGAATGGTTGTAATGACTGTTCTGTGAGGCAATAATAAATTCTGGCCATCCTGTCAGTGTAACTGGGAACTCTACTGCTGGAAAAGTCTGTTTTTTAAGACAGGAAGTAGATGACAGGATACACAAAACCTCTAGCAGGAAACATTACAGTGGCTTTCACTACCAGAGAAAAGATAACTTCTCTTGCCCAGTTTATGCTTCTTATTTCAAGGAAATCTATTGGGAATAGAAGCCTGTGAAATTTGGGGTAATTAATCCTGAATAATAAAGGGAAATTGAACTCCTGTTAACAATGAGGGCAAGGATGAATACACATGAATACAGGAAGCCCTGCCCCCCAAGCTTCTAGTCATTATTCATGTAACCTTGTGATTAAAGTCAACCAAAGCTACAACAGTCTGTTAAAGGAGGAAGAGTCTAAGGTTAAAACATTCTGCAAATTAAAGTTTTGCTACTAAATCAGGAAAGGAACAAGACTTTCCCAGGCATTGACTGAAGGAGGAGAGTAAATAGTAGAAGAAAGCAATTATACACATAAATTATAGCATATGGCAGTTGCACAGACAAAGATAATGACACATTTGCGCGTCTGTATTTTTTTCCTTTATGGTTTTAGATGGAGTATCATATAGCCCTTGCTGACCTAGAACAGGTTATGTAGCTAAGAATGATTTTGAGAAAGGCTTACAAACGATGATTTCATGATCATAAACTATCAACAGGAAGCCATAAACCAAAGATAAAATTACTAATTTTTTTTTTAACAGTTCAAGTGAACACACTCCCCAAACACTAGTATGGAATCCTTATGTGATGCTATTTTGATAATTATTTCTCATCAGTTGTTTTCTTCTTAGTAAGAATCTGCCTACACAGATAGGGTACATTAGGATTTTGACTCAATTCTATACTACACTTCATTACAAGTGCCTACTTGTAATGAAGGAAGATAAGTCTATTATTATTTTATGCTAAATATCAAATGGTTGATTTTCTTCTCTCTCCCTATCTAGAAGCCATCTTAGAAGGGTTAATTTCCATGAGTCTTGCCCCTCCAACAGTTATCAAAATACCTGAAAGATGGTCCTGTGTTTGTCACACTTGAATTCAGCCTTGGAAACCAAAGCAAAAATCTAGGAGAAGCCCAAATGATAATTGCTTTTGAGAGCAAGAAATTATAGTGAATATTTATTTTATAAACATTTGTTCTTATATCCAAAGGTAAGTATAAGTCATCATCACCCCTCATTAAGGAAACTTGTCTTTATAAGTGACTAAGATTACTACAAAAATCCACAACCAATCAAAATGAAGAACCATGAAGCCCCATTCCAATGGATGCATCTACAAAATACTACTATACTCAAAGCTAAGAGAACATTGTGGAAGAGGGGGCAGAATGATTGTAAGGACTAGACAATTCGAGAGTTTGCTGTGAGACCATGTTCCCTAGAAATGTCTCACCAATGTGATTACCCAAACAGTGAACATGCTTAAGTGGGCAGCAAAAGCCCATGAGATTTCAACTCTATATAAAGAATTAGAAGTATCAGAGAAAACTGGGAGCAGGGGAGGTGGTCTTCTCTACGGCAGAGCACACCAATTTATTGTCTAATACCAAATGTTCAAGCCCTGAAAACATACATGTAAGTAACATAAGGACTGAGCAGGTTACATTTAGGAATACACGTGTATACACATATACATATATACATGCAGTAACAATTAGAGAAGAAGAAGAAGAAGAAGAAGAAGGAGGAGGAGGAGGAGGAGGAGGAGGAGGAGGAGGAGGAGGAGGAGAAGGGCATGAATTTGAAGGGAGTAGAGAGAGGTATATGGGAGAGTGTGGAGGGCAGAAAGAGAAGGGAGAAATGTTGAATTTATATTATAATTTAAAGAAGCCCTTCTTCTGATTCCTGGAGTAGAGACTGTAATGCTAATAAATCTCATCTTTACTTCTCCATTCTATTTATATCTAGGAGCTAGTTAAGGCTCCCACTCCTCTCTAAAACTGTCTCTCATACAAATTTAACCATTGATCCATTTTGTGGTCCCCTCAATATGGACATGCATGTTAAAGGTTATTCCAATTGCCAACCCAGTTACCCCTCCCCGCATTTTAGTTTCTCCAATGCCAGAAAAATCATCTCTTCAGAGGGGTGATGCTAAGGACAGGAGAGAGAATGAAGGCAGGCAATTAAAGATAAAGGTCTTGATTCAGTCCTCGGTCAGCAGCTGAAAATGCCTCAGTTCTTGTCTAGATGGAGGTCAGTAATACTGAAAGTGGAAGAACTTTGACCCCTGTCCTACTTCCTAAAGTACATCAGTATTACCTCTTCAGAGAGTGTAATGCTACAGTAACATTGAAATCCCTGTGAAGGAAAAACTTTGCAGCCTAGATTTAAAAAAGAGAGAAAGAAAAAAAAGGAAAGGAAAAGTAAAGTGAAGAGAAAAATATACTTCTGAGTAGACTACATTTTACCACTGTCTCTTCCCTTGAGAGTTAATCATGCTAGGTCAGCTAGTAACCTGGTCAGTGGAGCATTCCTCAGTAAGGTAGGTTGATGTTAAGCTACACTGGACAAATGATTGGACCTTTAGTAAGATAATGTTCTTTTCATTCCCAGAATTCCCTTGATCTAGTTTAGTTACTCCAGAATCTCCATGATGTTCTGTTGGTATCTTTCTGAGT